>PVIJ01011617.1:0-53794 GCA_004024925.1 Scalopus aquaticus
ACACTGCTGAGGGGAGCAGCGGGCAAGGCAGGAGAGGTCTGCCGCACCATGTGGGATTCTCCCCAGGCGGGCACCGAACTCACGTCGCCGCTGCCGACAGCTCCGCAGCGCAGCGCTCAACCACTGCGCCACCAGGGAGGCCCGGCGCCTGCTTTATTGAGGTGGCCTGGCGGGGCTCGCTTCCGAGGAGCTGCTCGGCTGTCCCGTGACAATCCAGAAACACCCCGTGCTCGCAGCCCCCGCTCCCCGGGCATGTGCCGGCCCTGCCGCGGGCGCTGGGGCTCCTGCCTGCCTCCCTGGGCGCTCAGGCTGCTGCCCCCACCGCGGCCCTGGACACCCTCACCCGGGGCACCGGCGGCTGCAGCTGTCCCCTCCGAAGGACGCCCTGCCCAGCCGTGGCCCCGGGGAGACGAGGGCCTGGGGGCCACGACCCCCCGCGGGACAGCAGTCCAGGAGGGCCTGACGAGCCGCTCTTCTCCACAGGGTTGTGAGGACGCCCCGGCCCCAAGACGGGTCTGCACGGGCCGGGGGTGCAGCCTCACCCCCTTGGAGATGTCCCTTGACCTTCCGTGGCAGCCGCCGGCGGGGCCAGGGAGCTGGGCCTGGGCCCCCAGCCCTCACGCCAGGCCGGCCCGCTCGAGGTCCTGGGGCAGGACCCGGCCCTTCTTGCGGGCCTTCTCCAGGCGCCGCTCGGCCTTGGCCACCTTCTTGCGGCGCAGGTTCTGGCGCCGCCGGTCCTGCCGCTGCTGCATCTTCTCCACCACCTGGGCCGTGCGCTTCTCCCAGCGGCGCTGGCGCTGCGCCCGCCGCTTGTCCTTGCGCCTCAGGGCGTCCTGCAGCCGCCGCTCGTCGTCGCGGATCCTCACGCCCTCCGCCTTGTACAGCAGGTTGGTCCACTGCATCCTGGCCTCCAGGGCCCGCGCCCGGCCCGCGTCCCGCTCCCGCAGCGCCTCCAGCCGCTCGCGCCGGGCCCGCAGCCGCTCCAGCAGCTGCCGGTAGTTGCGCCCGCTCAGTGGCGTCAGGTTCCCCTTCACCTTCTGCCGCTTCTCCCTCCGGCGCTGGGCCTGGCTGGCCGGCTCGCCGCCGTCGCCCACCTCCACCTGCGAGGGGAGCCGCGAGTCAGCAGCGCCCCGCCCCCGCCCCCCCCCCGCCCGGCGGGGAGGCGCCCTGCGCCCCCACCTTGTTGAAGAGCAGCCCGGCCGGCCCCTGCGCCTGGTCGCTGGGCGCCTCGGGGGGCAGCTGGGGGGCCTCTGGGGCGTCCGGGGCCGCAGCCGCCTTCTCCTTGGCGCGAAGCTCCTTTCGCTTCCTCTTCTTCCGCTCCCGCTCCTGCTTCCGCCGCCGGCGCTTCTCCAAAGCGGCTGGAGACAGCGCCTCGGTGCCACCCTGCGGGAGGGCAGTGGGGCGCTCAGGAGCCCGGCCTGGCTGGGGAGTAAGACCGCCGCCAACACAGGCGCCGCACGGAGCTCGGCGTGCCCGCCACGGCCGGTCCCCCGAGGCAGGCGACCCTGAGGGACACGGGCGCGAGTGCACCAAGTCGCCCCCATCCTGTCAGGGAGACACGGCCTCCAGCACTTCCTGGGTGGCTCGGCGAGGCCACCAACCCAGCCAGGCTGACGTGGGCCGCTCCGCTGGTGACGGGGCCTGCGGCCTGCTCCCTCTTCCCTGCTGGCAGCAAGAGCGCCCCAGACCAGATGGACCCAGACCCGCCGTGCCTCGACCAGCTCTGGGGAACCGTGCCCTGGGCAGGCCCAGGGGGCGCGAGGAGAAGCTGGGAGACACCCCCAAACAGGAGGCCTGGGGGACCTCGGCCAGCAGAAAGAGCTGAGGCTGGTTCTGGTCTCGACGCTTCCACGGCTGTCGCCTCATGTCAGCCCTTGCCAGCCTCCTGGTGACCATCCAGACGGGCTCACCACCTGGTGTGGGGGTCCCGGGGGGAGATGCTGAACCTCTCCGAGACCGCAGGAGGAGCCAGCAGTCTGTGGGGCGGGCCGCCCTGCTCTGGGAGCTCCCTAAACAAGACCACGCCTGCCGGGGCGCAGAGGGTGAGTGCAGGGGCGGGAAAAGCGACTGGGCCCTCCAGCCAGGCCCTCTCTGCAGTGCTGGGCACCGAGGCACCCCCTCCAGGCAGCAGGGGAGACCGCCTCAGTCTCCAAAAGGCTCCCCCACCAACCTGGCCGCGGGCCTCCTGTATCTTCTCGTGCAGACACTGCCGCAGAACGTCCAGGGCGAAGAAGGACTCAGGCTCTGTGGCGGGACCCCCTGCAAGGAAAGACCCAGGGGACTGAAAGAGACCCCCTCCCCAAGGCCCAGCTGCCAAGCACGACTAAACGCGCTGCGCCCCCTGGTGGAGCTGCGGGCAGTTGCAGCACATTCTATCAATGATCAGGACAGGCCTCCAAAACCGGACTTCTCCAGCGGTTTAAGTTGGAAGCCAAATCTGCCTCCCATTTCTCCCCATTTCTGCAGCCTGGGGACCCCAAGAACAAGCCAGCTCTCATGGTGGCCTAGAGACGTGAAGGCAGGGAAAATCCTCCAGATAAGCTGCCCAGGCCCTCAGCAGGATGTGGCTTTCCCCCTGCCATCTTGGAACCACCGCTCACCCCCACCGCGGAACTCCTGGGGTCTGTCCTCTGAGAGCGCGCCCTCTGGGAAGGGCCTTGGTGGCATCCCGTCTGGGCTTGCCTGCCGACTTCCCCTCACCTGCAGGGGTCCCCTGGGACCTGGATGCCTTGTCCTTGGCTGCTGCTGGCTTCCTGGCCCCAGAAGCTGCTGGAGACTTCTCTGGCAGGGACTGGGCCTTGGGCTCTGCGGCCTTCTCCTTCCGCTCCCGGGCTTTCTTCTGTGCTTTCCTCCTCTTCTTACTGGGGGGCCCAGCGGCTTCTGTGCCCCGAGTCTTGCCACCTGAAATACAAAATGAGAAAGGGCTGCCGTCCCACTCTCCACAACCCATCCAACAGCAGGCGTGTCCCCAATGACTTCGACCCCAGAAGGATGCTGAGATGTCAGAACGGTCGTGGACACTCACTTGGAAGCAAGAACTTCCGAGCAAACAGGTGAGCACACGTCTCAAAGCCTCGAGACGCAGTCTCACAACTGGCCTAGCAGACTGCGGGTGAGGACGCCACCCAGGCACGCAGAGACGTGGCTTCCAGGCTCAGCACGGTGCTGTTTGGGTGGAAAACCTGAAAACCCCCAGGACACACTGGCGGTGGCACGCAACAGGCCCAGAGACTTCCATTTCAACAGGCGGACGGGCTATCTTATGTTTTAAATAGAAGCGTAAAAGAGAAACCGACCTGTTTTGAGAAGATACAAAAAAAGAACTAGAAAAGCAGCCCTATGCTGCAACCTTGATAAAAAAAAACCTCCTTTAGCTTTCCCGGCTTCCTCTATATCCTCCTACAGAAAAAAAAAAAAATTCCTCTAGAAGTTCCCTGCAGACCCCGCTGCTCTCCCCTCCTCCGGGCCTGGCCGCGCCTGCCAGTCCCAGGTCCCCGCTTCCCGGGTTCCTGGTCCACTTGCGGGGGGCAGCGTCGCCCCGGCCATGCAGACGCCCAGTGAGGGAACCGCCTCCTCCTTCTCTCCTGTCCCCCACGGCGCCAGGCCCACAGGAATGGGCCGAAGTGGGACCGATCCTGACGCATCACCGCCCCCAACCGCCTTCCCACCCGGCGCGCAGCGCTGGCCGCCGGCCACCGGCCCCCGCCGAGGAGAGCCTCCCACATCACCCCATTTCTTTGCCGCCGGCTCTCCGGCGCAGCGGGGAGGCCGCCCGCTTCATTACCCGGCTTGCGGGCCTGCGGCTCCGTGCCGGGCCGCGCGCAGATCCTCCGGGCCAGGCCCTGCAGGTAGGCGTCCTTGGCGCGCAGGGAGGCCATGCCGCAGGCGCGCGTCCAGGGCCCCGCGCAGCGCGCCGCCGCCGGAAGTGCCCGGTGCGCAGGCGCAGGGCCGAGCGCAGAGCCGGCGCGCGCCCGACTAGCCCCGCCCCCGGGGCGTGCGTGGGGGCGGAGCCCGGGGGCCGGCGGCCGCGTGGGAGCCGGGCGGGAACGGGCCCCGGACCCTGCGCCCTCTGGCCTGGGCCCTTCTAGTCTGAGGGACGTGCTGATGTCTGCCCCGGGGCGCTCACCCGACCGCTCCCCTGAGGCTTGCCCCATGTCTGCCCCCAGGCCGCCCATCTCTGACAGCTCGGCCCCCAGCGCCCCCCCAGGCCGGCGCTGAGTCCCTGCCTCCCCCAGCACAGCCGGCGCTGAGGCCCCAGAAGGGTGGACGAGGCTGAGGGGAGCAGCCCCGGGGGGGGGCGTCGGCAGTAGGTGTCGGTCCCGGGGCAGAAGGAAACCCACTTGGGGGTGACCGGGAACGAACAAGATGCCCAGGATGATGGGGTGCGCTAGGAGAAAAGGGGCGAAGGGGTGTGGTTGCGAGGGCAGGGAAGACCCCTGGAGGTGACTTTTGCCTGGAAACCAGAATCACAGAGCAAGCAAGGGGGGGGGACAATCACCGGCCTGAGGCTGGGTCCCTGAACCCCATAACCTGTGGCAAGGGCAGGCAGGACACCACCCAGAGCCCTTTGGGGCCACCTTGGAGTGGGAGGGAAGGCGGTGGCAGGGGGTGCCAGGGCGCACGCTGGGAAGCTGGGGGCTCCGCAGCCTCGGCCCGGGCTGGCCAGCTTCCGGCAGCTCATCTGCCCTCTGGTCAGGCCGGCAGGAGCTTCTCGGCCCACCCCATCTCATCCGTAACTCCAGACGCCGAGGCCGTGAACACGCCCTTCCAGGGCGGTCAGTTTGAGCAAGCAGAGTGACACCGAGGGACGGGGCGGAGGCGCAGGGTGACGCTAGGCCCCTGGGCCGCTGGTCCTGCAGCTCCATCCCCAGGGAGGTCCCTCCAGCCGAGGCTCCCTGGGGCGGGAGGCCGCAGAGTGCTCTGGGGCAGCTGAGTTGGGGGCGCCCTCCAGGCAGCCAGTTTCCTTTTTGTGGGAAATGTCTATTGGGACAATATCGGGTGTCAGGAACATCAAAGGGGAGACATTCCTTTGAGGACATTGCAGAGGGCAGAGCTAGGACAACTGCATTTATTTTCTTTAAATGTTAAGGTAAAAGTTGATGTTTCTATCTCCAAATTTCCCGTTTTCTTTCATTTTGTAGTTGCCCTTCCTTTCTCTTCCTTTCTTCCTTACATTGATTATCCTAACTCCTAAGTGACTGTAGTTAGCTGCTTCCTTTCCTAAAAAATAACACGAGGTAGTTCTAGCATAACGAAGGGTGGAAATAAAACTGCTGGGTACTTCACCGTTATTTGCACACAGGCACGCACGCAGGGTGTTGAGGTCTCCACCGTGGGCCTCCCCCTTCCTGGAAACTGTCTGCAGGCGGCTTCAGAGCCCCCAGACAGCTGGTCTTCCTCCCCCCAAGACTTTTCTGCTAACCCCCCTCTGGGGGCTCTCTGGGCACTGGGCTGTGCTGATGACCCCGTGCAGACCACACCCACATTGGGACACAACCCAGCTCCTCCTTCCAGAGCCCGGAGCCCCTACCCCCACCCCCACTGCCTGCTTTCCAAGTCTCCAAGAAAGCAGCTCCGTGTGCCAGATGCAGGCTCCCCAGCCCTCAAGCTAACCGGGGGGCTCTTCCTCTAAAGTTCACCCAGAACTCCACCCCACCACTGGTCCGTACGGATCACAGGGAATAATCAAGCGCGGTGCAAAATAAAAATAGGTAGAAAGACAACTGGACGGTTGGGGCAGCTAGAACACCATCACGCAGCTGGATTGGAGTAAGGGCTCTTGAGGGCTGGTGCAGGCGGGACCTGAGACCCCGCTTCTTGGAGAGGGACGTGTGGACGGGTGCCTGCGGCGAGGTGTCAGCCTCAGACTGCTTACACACAAGCAGCAGCAGGCCCAGGCGGAAAGGGTCAGCTCAGGCAAGGCCGGGGCTCTCCACGCGGCCCTGGAGGCCTCCCCTGTGCTACATTGGGATGAAAGGCCTGAGGGGTGACCAGGGCTCGAGAGAAGCAGGAACAGCCAGTCTTTCCCCACAGGGATCTGCGGGGGGGCTGGAGAGGGCTGAGGCGGGGGATGCCCGGGGACCAGCTAGCTGCAGTGCACCTCCCGCCTCGGCCCAGGCTCCCTGCTGTCTGGGGCCCTGCCTGGCCGAGCCATCTCCTGGCTGCGAGGCTGGACCGTGCGCCGTCACCTCTCTGTCCGTGCGGGAAGAAGTGGGCTGGGAGTGGGGCCCGGGCTGAAGCCCCAGCTGCACAGGCAGGCCCTTCCCTGGTGAGCTGGGATCCAGCCGACCATCAGGTGAGCTCTGATCCTGCACTCACCCCCAGGCTGACCGTGACCGCTCTCTGGGAGACTGGTTTCCACGGCACCGCCTGGAACCGGCCAGCAGGTCACCCAGCAGGCCACCCTCGCCACAGGGGAGGCAGCTTTCTCTCCCAGGCAGCTGGAGGCAGCGGGATGGAGCCACGACCCCCAACGGCGTCTGCTGCCCAGGGCCCCTGGCGGAGGGCTGACCTGGAGACGGGGTCCTGAAGCCGCAGGGAGACCAAGGGCGGTCCAGGCTGACGAACGGGAGGAGGAGCCATCCGTGCCCAGGGTGGCACTGACTTTATTCATTTTATTCCACAGGGAACACAGAGGCCGCCAGATCATGGGGGCAGCGGAATCGGGAGGGCCCCTGCCCCTCGGCCTGCAGGGGCGTGGGCGTGGCTCTGCCCAGGCGCGGGCTGGACGCAGCTCACAGGCTCCATCCAAGCCTCCCCATCCCGCCACCCCGATTTGAATAGCACGCTCAGGTCAGGAGGACATCGGGCATCTCCCTGCCCCGGAGGTCCTCCACGGGACAAAGTGCTGGAACCTTCCACCCAGTCGGCCCGGAGCATGGTAAGGCTGCGGAAGCTTGTCCCCAACAATCCCGGGTGGGCGCTCCCTGAGCTCACACAGGGGCGCAAGAGGAGCCAGGCTGTGGGGGCCTAGGGGGGAGCACCAGCTTTCCTAGGACCCAAAGGGCCAGGGGAGGGGGCCCGGGGCGGCTCAGGTGTGCTCTGCGGGGCCAGGGCCGCCGGCGTGGGAGTGGGCAGGGGCCGCGGCCTGCGGGGGGCCCGCGCCGGGCTCCGGGGACACCAGCAGAGGGGCCGAGAGGCCATCGGCCGAGTCTGAGTCGAGGTCCAGCCTCCAATAAGCTTCGCACAGAGGCAGGTCATTAGCTTCGCAAAGACTTGAGCTTTTCCACCACCAGAAACCCGGGGAGAGACAGGGGCAGGCAGAGATGGAAGCCAGGGAGGAAAAGCGAGATAGAGGCGAGTTAAGGAGACACAACAGCACCCCAGACAGCCTCTCCCCTCCTCCCCTCCGCTCTCGGGGCTGCCCTCAGTGCGGCTGGCCTGGCCTCAGGGTCCAGCAGAGCACCCCAGGGGCGCTCGCCCTCCAGGACCAGACAGAGCTGGCTGAGGGGGGTCTGCAGGTCCCGTCCCACTGCCGGTCACCGCCCTTGCGTGCTGTCCGGGCTGGGGCCACGTCCCGCCCTGGTTCTTGCAGGCTGCGCCGGAGCCGGGCACTGCACTACCCTCGGTGACACGTGGCGGGGCCCTGAGGGCAGAGACCTTGGGTGACTTCCAGGTCTGCGGGGGGCTCAGACCTGCGGGGGCGCCAGTGAGCGACGGGGGCCTGCAGGCACCCCGTCCCGCATCGCCCGGCCAGCTCCGCAGGCCCCTGGACTCGGCTCCCACCACTGACCGGGGCTGACGGCGGTGGCCTCAGGGGGCTGCAGGAAGGCGGGGGGTGCCACAGGTGCCTTGAACACAGGTCTGCCCCCATCTAACTGTTCTCCTGAGCCCTACTCTCACGTCGGGTGTCAGGAAGCACGCTGGCAGAGGCGACCCCGGAAAGCGGACACGGGAGGCAAAGGAAGAGAGCAAGCTGGGGCAGAAAGCGGCGAGCGCGGGGCCGGGCTGGGCGCATGCGCCGGGGGCCTGCAGGCAGGAGCACACAGCCCTGCCCTTGGCTGGCTGAGCCGGGCTCATGGCTGAAGGGGCTGGCGCAGGAGCCCTGAGTGCACCAGAGACTTCAGGCGAGACAGGGGAGCCCCGCACTCAGGACCCCGGGGCACCCAGAAGCTGCCCTCGGGGCAAGCATGGGGCGCCGGAGGGATTCTGCCAAGCAAACAGGGCTGTGAGCCAGGCCCCGCAGGACCTGAGACCGCCCAGGGTCTCGCGGGCCTCTCGGAAAGCCCACGTGTGGGGCGGCGCGCCTGGCCTGCTGAGTCCACGGGTATCAGGCTGGGAGCAGCCTAGAATGGTCTGGAAAAGCCTAGAATCCTCCAGCAGGGCAGGGACATTCTATCCCTCCCCAAGGAGAAGATGGGCCAGGACCATGGGGCGGCACTGAGTCCAGGGGCAGGAGACCAAGCCCCGGACGACAGACCAGGCTGGCTCCAGCATCTGTGGCCCGCAGCAGCCTCTATGGGGCAGAGGAGCATCTAAATCCCGCCCAGGCTTGTCCACGTGAGGGTGCGGGGCGTGAATTCCGTGTCTGCCGCATTGAGTCTGGATTTTCCAGGGACAGAGCTGCAAGGTCTCCCTGTACGCAGCCTCAGTTTCCCCCTCTGTAAATCGCACGTGGCCCTTGGCTTCTGAGGGCCCCCGGCTCGCACAGCCTCAGGTGTCAGAGTTCTAAGTGGGCCCCGCGTGAGCCTGGCACAGGGGAGCGCTCCATCCGTGGACAGGCTGAGCTGAATGGGAACTTGGGGGTCACAGCCCCCGGACCGTGGGGTTTTTGCTCCTCCTTCCCTCCCACACTGTGTAGTTTGGGTGACGCCCACACAGAACTGCACCACGGGCCTCCTGGATGTGGCCTGGGCCTGGGTGGATTGGAATGTTTAAATACTGACCAAAACCCTAAGAGGAGCGTCCGACCCAGAAGCCGCCCGGCGGCTCTCGGAGGCTCTGCCCTCCCTCCGCCACACGCCCACCCCGAGGTCTGTTTTCCGCACGCTGCCCAGGCCGGTAGATGGCGACGACTGTCAGTCGATCGAAGGCGCTGCCCACAAGCTCAGCTCTGGAACCCGGGCCAGGTGCTGACGCCAAGACCAGGAAGGTCTGGAGAGGCAGACGGGCCTCGGGGCGGCCGGGCGGGGCCCGCGGCACCCCCGCACGGGGGCGGCTATTTGTACCTGGACGAGTAATACTCCTCCTCCAGCTCGTACAGGTCGATGGAGACCTCGTCCCGCAGGGCCACCAGCTTGCGGTCACACTCCTCCTGCAGCGCGCGCAGCTGCTGGTTGCGCTGGTCGATGGCCTCGTTCACCGACGGGAAGTCGTTGAGGATGAGGAACTGCTTGAGGTCGGACACCAGCTTCATCAGGGACTCGCCGGCTCGCACCTGTGGCCCCCAGACCGCGCAGGTGCCGTGAGCAGGGAGCACAGGGCAAGCCCTGGACCGTTTCCGCCAGCGCGAGGTGGGGCTCCGGCACGGCCTGACGGAGGGGCTCTGGGCACCAGTGGGCACCACGCCCTCCCTGCCCTGGCATCTCGCCCTGCGGGGCTGGGACTCCTCTCCAGTCTGACCGCTGCACTGCACTCTCCACGGGGATGTGGCCGGCCGGCTGCCGCATGCCCTCCTCCTGAGGGGCACCTCCGGGGAAGTGGTTTGCCCCCCGCCAGGAAACCTCGGCGGCCCCCACAGCTCCCGGCGCGCCCCCACCCGACTTACGATGTTGGCGGCTCGCACGTGCATCTCGTAATTGTCCTGCTCGCCCTGGGTGGCCCTGGACACCTGCGTCTCGTCCTCAATCTGGAAGACAAACAAGAGCCCAGAGTCAGCTGGGGCACTGGCCACACCGGCCAGCTGTCAGCTCACCCCATCACCCCTCAGCCCCCCATGCCGGTGCCGCTAGACTTGGGGGAGGCTCAGCTCCCCCTCTTGTTCTCTGCTGAGGCGAGAACTGGCACCTTCACCAGTAGATGGAAGCTGCCATCCCAGGTACAGGGAGGTCTCAGTCTAGCCTTTGGGGTTCGGCGCCCTGTTCTCGTGGCCTGCTGTTACCAGCGAGGGTGCTGAGACACTACTGAATGGAGGGAGAGCAAGAAGACGACTGGCTATTTACGGAGCACCTCCTGCTCTTCGGGGACTCGGAGACGGGGCTGCCACCCCGGTTCACAAGCAGACCACCGGGGGCTGGGACAGGCCTCAGACGGTAGAGTTGGAGCCGACGGGACCCCCGCAGCCGTCTGCCTCACGGTCCAGGTGATTCCGCCCCTTTCACCTGGACTGGGCTTCCCCACCATCTAGAATACTGTCTGGGGGTCATGGTCAGCGCACCCTAAGTGGTTAAGAGCCAGACTTTGTGGGTGTGACTCCTGCCTCTGGAGTTGTTAGCGGCCCAACTTTGGGCCGCTTGTTCACCGGGCCTCACGTCCCCCCTTCCCTGCGCGCAGTGACCACTCAAACACGAACTGTGCGAAGAGCCTTCCAGGCCTGCAGGCCTCCTGCAAAGCTCAGCAGTGCTCGTGGCCCTGCCCGCTCTGCCCACCTGCAGCGGCCTCCCCAGCTTCCCGACTCAGCCTCTCTCACAGCAGCTACCACGTCAGGACCCATCACTTTACACAGGTAAACACGTCCACCATCCTAGGGACCTATGACCTGGGGGAAACGGAGGCACTGTGCCAACCGGCCCCCTTCCGAACCCATGCTGCTAGTGAGCGGTGCTGGACACGGAACCCGGCAATTCCGCAAGCCCCCTAGACTGCCATACCAGGCCCTGGATGTCACCTGTTTCTTGTCACCCACCCGTAGGGACAAGGGCCTGGCCTGTGGTTCGCCGCTGCACCCCCACGACTGGTACAGAACACATGCTCCGCGTTCAGGGGGTGCTGCTGAAAGGTGGCCCCCACCCATCCACCCCTGGGCTGTGACCCCCAGCCAGAAAGTGGGCCGACCACGGGCTCACATGTCCACCATCTCTAAACCTGCCCCTTCCTTCCGCGCACCTTGGCGGTCTTGATGATCTCGGTGAAGTTGTCCATGATGGACTTGATGTCGTCCTTGAGCCGCTTGTTATAAGACTGCAGCAGCGTCTCCTTGCTCTGCGGCAGCGCCCTCTGCTGCGCCATGGCGGGGCCGCGCGCGGGGCCTGGGGCCGCCGCCAGCACCTGGGACCCAAGCCGGTGTGAGCAGCGCTGCCCCGCCAGCCACGCTCCGGCCGCGCTCAGGCAGAACGCGCCGGCCCCGGCGCCCTCCGGCCCCCCGCACTCCCGATCCCCGGCAGGCGGGCGCGCGCACCCTGGGGCCCCCGGCCGGTCGGGCGCCAGCCGAGGCCTCGCGATCCCGGCCCCACGGCGAGCCCCAGGTGGCCCTCTGCCCCGCCGCCCGAGCCCCGTCCCCGCGCCACCCCCGCGCCACCCCCGCGCGTCGGGCCCCGCGCCCGCCGGGGCCGGCAGCTCGGGCGCCCGCACCTGGTTCGCGCCGTCCGGGGACGCGTCCCATCCGCCGCCGCGCCAGGCCCCGCCCCCGACCCGTGGCGAGCTGTCGCTTTAAATCTGAAATCCCGCGCGCTGTCAGTTCTCGCGATCTCCGAGGTCGCATACATATTACCCACAATCCCCTTTCCTTTCTCTCTCCTGCAGTCACCCAAGATGGTGAGTGGGTTTGTGTACTGCGGCCCCGGCGTTGGCCCCCATCCGCCGCCATCCTCCTCGTGGCACGGCCGCGCGGACATGCCGCTGCCGCTCTGCGCAAGGAGAGCCCCGCGGGGCTTCGCACAGAGGTCTTGGCCGGGGGAGGAGGGCGCGGGGGTCCGCGCCGCAGTGCGGGGCTCGGAGCGGACGTGGCCGACGCGCTTCCCGGTCCCTGGGCGAGGGTTTCTGGGCCAGCTCTTCCTGCTGGGAGAGCGCCCGGCCCCAGGAGGCCAGCGGGGCGCGGGGGGCCCTGACCGGCTTCTTGTCTCCACCAGCCGAAGGGAAAGAAGGCCAAGGGGAAGAAGGTGGCCCCGGCCCCGGCCGTGGTGAAGAAGCAGGAGGCCAAGAAGGTGGTGAACCCCCTGTTCGAGAAGCGGCCCAAGAACTTCGGCATCGGTGAGTCGGGAGGGCGGGGCTCTGCGCCCGCGCCGCGTGCAGATGATGTGCGAGAATATTTGCTAGCTGGACGGCCGTGATGACGCCGAAGCCACCAAGATCGCTGATGCACGCGGGGCGGGCCGGGCGGGCGGGCGGCGCCGGGCAGCCTCCCCAGCGCCCGCCTCGCGTCCCCTCCCCAGGGCAGGACATCCAGCCCAAGAGGGACCTCACGCGCTTCGTCAAGTGGCCGCGCTACATCCGGCTGCAGCGGCAGAGGGCCATCCTCTACAAGCGGCTGAAGGTGCCGCCTGCCATCAACCAGTTCACCCAGGCCTTGGACCGCCAGACCGGTGGGTTCGGGCGGGAGTGAAGGTGGGCGGCGGGTACTTGGCAGGGGACTGGGGGCGTCCGGGCGCCTTGAGTGGCTGCCAGGACCGCGAAGTGCCGTGACTGTCGCCCGGCGCCGGCTCGGTGCGTCCCCCTGACACCGGCCCGACTGGCGCGTTTCCAGCTACACAGCTGCTCAAGCTGGCCCACAAGTACCGGCCGGAGACCAAGCAGGAGAAGAAGCAGCGGCTGCTGGCCCGGGCCGAGAAGAAGGCGGCCGGCAAAGGGGACGTGCCCACCAAGAGGCCGCCCGTGCTGCGAGCAGGTCAGTGGGTCCCCCTGAAGCCGCCGGCCTGGGCGCTGATGGCGGTGATGTGTGAATTTCTTCACCTGAGTCCCCGTGAAGAGCGAAATCGAGCTTTTTAACCCTGAGCCATCGCTGGGCGGCCGTGGCGCTGCCGCCGTGGCCAGGGCCGCCCCCAGCGCTCCGCACACCGCTGTGTTGCAGGGGTTAACACCGTCACCACGCTGGTGGAGAACAAGAAGGCGCAGCTGGTGGTGATCGCCCACGACGTGGACCCCATCGAGGTACCTTTGGCTCTTTCCTTCTGGTGGGGCTTGCAGGGGGAAGGAGCTGAGCGGCACCCGCAGTCGCTGAGGGGCGAGGCCGCGGGGCTTGTTTCTGGGCCTGCACCGCCGAGCTCGGGAAACAGCCTGGGGCTGACGCGGGCCCGAGTCGCGTTGCAATGATGTGAATTTCCTCCCGAGTTAAACCTTGAAGGGCAAAGTACCTGAGCTTTTTAACCCTGAGCAATGGCCGCCGACCGCGCCGCGCTGACCGCCGCTGGTCCGAGGGCGCGCTCCAGCTTGCGCTCTCTTCCAGCTGGTCGTCTTCCTGCCGGCCCTGTGCCGCAAGATGGGGGTTCCCTACTGCATCATCAAGGGCAAGGCGAGGCTGGGGCGCCTGGTCCACAGAAAGACCTGCACCACTGTCGCCTTCACGCAGGTCAACTCGTAAGTACGGGCCTGGGGCCACCCGGCCTTTCGGGAGCCAAGCGAAGCTGAAGGGGCACATTTATCTCCGCCTTTGCCAGTGATGGTCACGAATTTCTTCACCTGAATACACCTTGTGGTCACGTCGTTTCTGAGGCAAAAAAAAAAAAAAGGCTGTTTGCCGCCCCAAATCCAGTCGCCCCTGCTTCCCGGGAAGGTGACTGAGACGGGGGCCCTCACTTTCTCCCCCGCCTTCTAGGGAAGACAAGGGGGCCCTGGCCAAGCTGGTGGAGGCCATCAGGACCAACTACAACGACAGATACGACGAGGTAAGCGCACACAGCTTCCTGGGCGCTTCGGGCCGATCAACTGGGGACCAAACTGAACGGCACAAGCTGACGCCGCCTTGTCGTTGCAGATCCGCCGTCACTGGGGAGGCAACGTGCTGGGCCCCAAGTCCGTGGCTCGCATCGCCAAGCTGGAGAAGGCGAAGGCCAAGGAGCTCGCCACCAAGCTGGGCTGAGTGGCGCAGTTGTGTCTTCTGTACATAGAAATAAACTACGTAGAAATAAGTCTTCGGGGTCCTTGGTGTCGGCTGGTTAGCAGGAGGGGCGAGGCTCCTGTTCCCCCCGCGGGCCCGGCTTTGACAAGCCCTGCCTGGGTGAATGATGCCGCCCCGTGGAGCTGGCGCGGGTGGGAAGGAAGCAGGCCAGGCGCGGGGTGTAAAGGTTGATTTATTGACACCAGCGGTGTGGTCCCACACAGAACACCCCTCAAGTGCTCAGGAGCCCCAAGGACTCGGCAGGGTCGGTGAGCTCATCTCACCACACCTGGAGTCCGGCGCAGGAACTTCTTGCACCACAGGTAGGAGGTGGCTGCGCAGAGTCCGTACCTCAGGCAGAGAGAAGGGGACACTCAGCGGGGCCCTTGCGGCTCACGGGGGTGCGGGGCCCGGGCCCCGACTCACCAGGTCAGGATGTACTGCATGTGCTCGTTCCTCAGGGTCACGCGGGTCTGCCCCCCAACGGGGCCGCCAGGGACGGTGCTCCCTGCAGAGAGGCGGGTGAGCGGCCTGGCCCCGGGGCCCCCGCCCGCACCCCCCCGGGGCACACACTGAAGTCGGCGTCCACGAAGACGGGGTCCGCGCCGGTGAGCCTGGCCATGGCTTCAAGGTCCCGGTAATACCAGCGGTTCTTCTCCGGCTGGTTCTCGGGGACAAAGGGCCTCCTGGGCTCCGTCAGCCGCACCGCGCCCACTAGGTCCACGTCGCCCTCGACCTGTAGGGAAGGCAGGTGCCCACTCCTTAGGGAGAGGCGGGGGGGCCCCCGCTCACGGGAGGGGAGAGCACGCACCCCTCACCTGGCCTTTCTGTCGCGTCTCAGGGTTCACTTTTCTCCGGGGGACGAAGCCTCTGTTGACCAGGATGGTGACCCTACGGCAGGGAAGCGTCGGGGGCGGGGGCGGCGCCAGGAGCCAGGTGCCCCGGGGAGATTGGCAGGAACCAGCCCCTTTGCCAGTGTGCCCGGGCCGCCCACACAGCCAGCGACTGACACCCCAGCTGTCCCCCCGACCCAGAGTGGGGGGTGCTCCTCCCTCAAACCGCCCCCAGGGCCTTCCTCGAATCGGGACAGCTGGGGCTCCCCAGGCTGCTCAGGCCCCTCCTCTCGTGCCACCATGTGTGCTGGCTCCAGGTCAGCCCACTTCACCCCCCAGGTTGCTTGGCAACAAGTGAACGATGTGTCAGGACGCCAGAACTACCCCTGGGCATGTTGGGTTTCGGGCATCTTTGAGGGGCTGAGATGAGCATGAGGGTGCCCTGACAGCTACTGCCAGCCCCTCTGCTCCCTGCACGTCCTACTCACCCCAAGTCAGGGCAGTGGAAGGGGGTGACCACGTAGGCACCGGTCTCTGCCGAGGAGGAGAGCCGGCCGGCCTCACGGGCCTCCCGGGCCGGGTCCACCCGGGTCCGAGGCATCATGTACAGTTCCTTGGCGTGGTCGAAGTGCCCCCTGACCCTCACCGGCCTGTACTCCAGGTCTCTCAGTTCCGCCGGGCTGCACAGGAAGGGAGACAGCTGAAGCCCCTGGGTGCTGCAGCCTGGGCTGGAGTAGGGCAGGTGGCACGGGTGACAGGGACTGGGCAGACTGCGGCCCGGAGGCGGAGTTGAGCCCTCAGTGCTGGGTGGGGGTGCGAGCCGGGCAGTGGGGAGACGCTACGGCCGCGGGCGCCTGTGTGCAGGCAGCAGGACAGCAGGCGGCAGGCAGTGCCGGCCCGCAGGACGCCGTGGGGCAGCCTCCCCCCAGCAGATGCCTTTAGACGGGCGAGGCCAGTAGAATTGGGGATGTTTTCAAGATGCCACACTCAGCCAGCTCAGAACTGCTCCAGGGGCCGCCGGCACGGGTGGGGACACCCCCAAGTACACTGGCAACCGAAGGGTGGACCCAGGATCAAAGGAGGCTTTCCATGGGGGCGGCTGACGAGGCTGACCGGGCGTCAGCAGGCCCAGGGGCCTGGAGGGCTCTGCGTGGGGCTTGGGAGGCAGGAGCGGGGCTCAGGCTGAGCCCCAGGAGTCCAGCCCCGGGGGGAGCCCCGCACTCACTCTGTGGGCAGCGGGATGGGCTCGGCCATGATCCTAGACTCCAGCTCTGCGATGAGCTTCAGCTTCCGCTTCCGGCGCTGGACCTGCAGGGACAGCACAGGCCTGGGCAGGGCCCGCAGGGCCGCGGGCTCAGCCCGAGCAGGAGGCCGGTCTTTACCTGCCAGGTGCCCAGACCGAAGGCGGTGACCGGGATCAGCAGCAGGAACCACTGGAGAAAGGAGCCGTCTTCTGCCCCCGCGGCGGGCGGCGCTTCTGCCGCAGAGCTGCGGTGCCTGAGGGGCTGCGGGGGACCCCCGGCACACTGGCATGGCCCCAGAAGCCCTAGAACAGACACAACTGGGCAGCCTCTTCCGCAACAAATCTGCTGATGCTGCCCGACCCGGTCTGGCACTGGGGTGCACGGCCCTCACCCCCAGTCGAGCCGGCTACCCCGGGGCTGGGTTCGCTGCACTCAGCCTGAGCCCCGCTTCTGCCCGGCGGCTGGCACACCCAGCAGCTGCTTCTCGACGGACCGAGAGACCTGAGCCGAGCAGGGCGAGGGCTCTGCCAGAAGCCTGACCCGGGCGACCAACGCCTGCCTCTCGGGCGGCACTAAGACGCGGAGCACAGGCTGCCCGCCCCGGAGAGTCGCTGGGCGCCCCAGCCAGCGTGCACGGGGCTCTCCGCTTCTCTCCTCTGCTCTTGAAGGAGCCATGGCGGCAGAAAGCGCCCTCAAACTCAGTTGCGTCCCGCCAACCGAGGGCGCCACAGGCAGCGGGGGTCAAGCAGCGGGCCGGGCAGGCTGGCCAGGCGCCCTCTCCGCGCGCGGCGCCCCCGCGCAGCCTGGTACTCCGCGGGGCGCCGCGAGGCCGCCGGGGGCTGGCATCTCCGCGATGCGGCCGCGAAGCGAACACCCGGCGCGGGTGTCACCGAGGCGCCTCCGGGGCTGCGCTGAGGGCAGCGTCCCCCAGGTGCCCGCTCACACCTGGGTTCGGTCCTCACCTGGGCGCGGGGGGACCCCAAGGACGCTCCATCTGACCGCGTGGGCCGGGGCCTGCCGAGACGGAGGGGCGGGTGAGCGCGGCGGGTCGGGGTGCGGGACCCCCCTCGCCGCCCCGCTCCCCGGGCCGCCGCGCTCACCCGCCCCGCCGCCGCCCGCAGCAGCTGCCCCGCGCCCCGCAGCCCCAGACACCGCGCCCCCGCCGCCGCCATGGCCCTCCGCGCGCTTCCGGCGCCGGCATCTGCTTCCGGGACGCCGGCGGGCCCGGCCCCCGGCCCACGTGGGCGGCTCCGCGCTCCGGCTGCCGGCTCCCGCTCCCGCTCCCCGCTGCCGGCTCCCGCACCCCGCTCCCTGCTCCCCGCTCCCAGCCATGAACGAGCTGCCGGCCGATGTGCAGGCCTTCCTGCGCGAGCACCCCAGCCTGCGGCTGCAGCCCGGGGCGCGCCAGGTGCGCGGCGGCGCCGGCGGGACTCCCGGGGCCCCCCTCAGCCTCCCCGCCGGCCCCGGCCCCTGACCGCCCCCGCCCGCAGGTGCGGTGCGCGCTGACCGGCCACGAGCTGCCCTGCCGCCTGCCCGAGCTCCAGGTCTACACCCGCGGCAAGAAGTACCAGCGGCTGGTCCGCACCAACCCGGCCTTCGACTACGCCGAGTTCGAGCCGCACATCGTGCCCAGCACCAAGAACCCGTGAGTGCGCGGCGCGGGCCGGGCCCGGGCGTCGGTGGGGGCGGCCCCTCCCCGCGAGCCCTCCGCGCCGGCGCCCGGCCACGCCCACCGTCCGGGGCCGGAGACCAGATCCGGGTGCGCCCGGGTGAGCCCCCCACCCCGGCGGGTCTGCTTTCCTGTGAAGACGGGGTGTGTCTCCTGGGCCGATCGAGCGGCAGCGCCTGCCCGGTCCTGGGGCTGAGCGGGGCGCTGTCAGTCTTCCCCGGGAGTCTGGGGTGTGGGCAGAACGGGTGCCGGACAGTGAGGGCGCCCTCCTGGCCCGGCCCTGCGCCAGGCTGTCTGGGGAGGCTCTCCAGGTACTGAGAACAGGCCCCACGGGCCTGGATCCGTGGCCCCCCCACCCCCATACACCCCCCAACCCTGGAATGACTGGGGAGCCTTGGAGACTGGGGGTGCCCCGGGGCGCCACACTCTGCGGGCTGATTCCGGGCGCAGCTGTGGTGGAGCGGCTGGTCTGGGCCCAGCTGAATGGCCGCAGCCGAGGTCTCCCTGCTGCCCCCTGTGAGCGCGCCCCAGTGAGGTCTCCCGCCCGCAGGCGCCAGCTCTTCTGCCGGCTCACCCTGCGGCACATCAACAAGTCCCCGGCGCACGTGTGGCGGCACACCCGGGGCCGGCGGTACCAGCGGGCCCTGCAGAAGTGTGAGTAGCCCACAGGCCTCGGGGCCTGCCCGCCCTCCCCCGGACCCGCGCCCTGACGGTGGAAGCGGGCACTCTGCGATGCTAGTGCCGTTGGCGCCAGTTCCGGCCCGGTGACAGGAGGGGCGGGCTCTGAGCACGTGGGCCGGGCAGCACCGCGGAGGGCGCCCTGCTGGAGGTAGGGCCGGCCGGGCTCTGTGGCCAGGGGACGGCATCACGCTGCCTGCGAGGGGGCCGGAGAGGCGGCAGGACGAAGCCAACAGAGAGGGCCGGGCCGGAAGCGCGTGCGTTGGGCCCGCCCGGAAGGGTTGAAGCCCAGGGGACAGGCAGGCGCGGCCTGTGTCTCGGGACACTTGCCGGGAGGGGCGGGTGGCAGGAGGGGACTGCGGTCACCAGGTGGGGGGGACAGGGAGGTCCCACTGGGGACGGGAAGGCGCTGGCCTCGTCAGGTTGGGGAGCACGTGGGACCTGGAGCGAGGCCTCCAGAGGCCGCTAGTCCCTGGGACGTTGGCGGTGTCGGGGAGGGAGGTGCTGATAGGGGCCAGCCAGCACCCCGCGCTGGCGGGGGTCCGTGGGAGCCCAGAGAGAACGGGCGGTGTGCTGCCCCCCGCAGACGGCGAGTGTCAGCAGCAGGGCGTGGAGTACGTGCCCGCCTGCCTGCTGCACAGGAGGAGGAGGGAAGGGCAGACGCACAGCGACCGGCCGCGCCCCGGAGAAGCCTTCTGGGAACCCACGTCCAGTGACAGCGACGCAGCCCCCAGCAACAGTGACGACAGCATGACAGACCTGTACCCACGTAAGCGGGGGTCTCCCTCCCGGGCTGGGCTCCGGCCTGGGCCCTGGTTTGCCGCCCCCGTCCCGGCGCAGGTGAGCGCTTAGCCCCACGCTGGCCCCGCCACCCGTCCCCTGCAGCTGAGCTGTTCACCAAAAAGGACGTGGGAGGCACCGAGGGCGGCGCTGAGGACTTTGTGACAGATGACGTCCAGGGGCCGGGCAACAGTGAGGCGACAGGCGCGGGCCTCAAACGGAGGAAGGTGAGTGGCCCTGGGCGGCCGGTGGGGTGGCAGCTGCCCGCCAACATCTGCGGTGCCTTTAAAAATAAAGAAGCTCCTCACACATGGGACCCCAGGCTAAGGGTACGCACCCAAGCTGGGGGGCTGCTTCCCGGCTGGCCCCTGCCCAGAAGCGGGGGGCATGGAGCAGACCGCTGGTCTGAGGGACAGCCAGGAACCCAGGACCTCGAGACCCGCCTTTGCCACCTCTGCTTAGGCCGAGTGAAGGCACCTCGCTGACGGCAGAGCAGTGGAGTGGGGGCTGCCGGGTCGAGGTGGGGTCCCAAGTGCGGCGGCCTTCAGCCGGCCTGGTGGAGTCCCCTGGAGTCAGCAGCAGGGGGCACAGGGCAGTGATCAACCCAGCTGTCTCCCACGGGCCCGCGCACCCTCACGGCAGCCGGGCAGGTGTCCGCTGACAGCCCGACCCTGCTCTCGCTGCAGAAGCAGTTGGGCGCCTCCGGGAAGAAGTGCAGACGCCGCGGCCACAGGCCCCCACGACCCCCGCGCGGCCGCGCTTTCAAGCAGGCGGGTTAATAAAGGTCGCTGGACTATTGCCTTGGACGCCTGTGAGCTCCTTCACGTGTCTCACCCCCTCCCCCCAAGCTGCCCGCCAGGTGTCCTCCCTGCTGGCGGGGTCCCACTAATGCGCCCACTCTCAAGTGCTGCGACGGAGGGGCCGTTCCACAGATGCCAGGGTCCCCCCACACCCAGGAGGCAGTAGGGATCCCAAGAATTCTGTCTGGACCTGGCTTCTGAGGTCTTCAGCAACGCAGGGAGCAGGGGGAGCGAGCGGCCGACTGGGCCCCCCAGGTGCTGCGGGGACTGCACCGCGTACAACAAATGCCATCGTTTATTTTGACGTTTCCAAAACCAGAATGTTTTCAAACATAACTAAGATAAAATACAGCATAAAAGGAGGTTTATACTTATGTCCCACACAGAACAGTTTTCAGAAACCGTCTTGCCAGGTCAGTTGGTGGCGCCCGCCTCTCCCTGAACGAGCCCCCATGCAGGGCCGGGGGTCTCGGAACCATCTCGGCGCAGCCAAGGGGCCGCCAGCCAGGAGCAGAAGCTGCGCCTCGGGCTGGTGGGGCTGGAAGGAGGGGCGTGGGCGGGCGGGGCACAGCAGCCACGCCACCCCCGGCCACAGAGCGCCCTGGCCGCATCCCCGGGGCCTCTGGCCTTGAGTGGCACTTCCCCCGTATGTGGGAGACCAGGCACAGACTCTGGGGTGGGCGCCCCGTGCTGAGACACGAGTGGGTGTCAGGTAGGGGGCACCACGGCTCCCCACGGGCTGGGGGGGCACAGCCAGTCAGGTTTTCAAAGCCCTGGGCTGTGGGAGGCACCCCAGCTCACCCTGGCTGACACCCCGTGACCCGGGGCTGCCCCGCCGGGGGCACTCAGCTGACGAGACCAGAGAAGCAAGCGCTGAGGCGAGGCTGCTGCTGATTGCCGGGGAAGCGCGGTCCCCACGCAGCATTCACCCTCAGCCCCCAAGAAGAGAAACGCAGTATAAGGCAATGTTAGAAAACTTTAAATACAGGATTCAGATCCAATCGGTAAGGCATCACAAATCGTAAAAAGTAATCGTGGCTGCGTTCAGCATGGCAATCGGCCGCCGGGCCGCGTGGAGGTGGGGCGCCGAGCCCCTTGGCCTGGGCGGGGCCCTGCCAGCCGCGCACCGACCGGCTGGTTGGCGCTCGTGGGCCCGTGGGCGGCTCTGGAAAGGCCGAGTGAGGTACCGCTGGGTCCGCGGCGGCTGCCCTGCCCCGGCAGCGGCTGTTCCTCCCAAGCAGGTCAGTGGCGCGGGCAGGCTGCAGGCCGGGGCAGGTGGGGTGGTGGTGCCGGGGGGCTCCCCAAGATTTCTGACCCCTTCACCCCCACCCAGAGCTGCCAAAGCTCCCAGGCAGGCTACCCCGTAACACCGGGTGCCAGCCGCAGCCAGCTGTCCAGCTCAGGAGTGACGCTGCGAGCAGCAGCCTCGGCCGCCCTCGTTCTGGGGTGTCTCTGCCGTCCCTAACAGCCTGGGCCCGGGCCAGAGCGGTCGCCGCTGGTGCGATTCTCCACCCGGCATCTGGGACGGGTCCGCCGGGCCGGGCCGTCCCAATCATTTAGTAGTTTTAGCTAAAAACGTAAACTTAACAAATAAGAGGGAGACTGCGTTGAATGATACATAAATGTATCTGCTCACAGCACACTCGAAGGCCCCCCACCCCCCAACAAAGAGAAACAAAAGTAAGACCGGGAGGTGGCAGCGCAAGCTGCTGCTCCCAGAGCCGAGGCCGGCCTGGTCGGAGGGCCCCGCCGCGAGGCTCGGACACCAGGCGGGGCCAGGGCAGACGTAGCCATCAATTTTCAGGTGTCTGCAAGTAAAGTTCTCAAAACATCTGTGCCTTTACCAGGGGAGGGGGGAGGAGGAAACGTAAATGCTGGCAGTTCTCTCAAACCCACCCGAGCCAGTCCTCGGCCGCGGTCTCAGCCGGGCGCGAGGCGCCGTTACCACTCTTTCTTCTTCTCGTCCATGGACACGCCCCCGGGGCCCAGCGCCACCACCAGGAGCAGGCCCCCGATCACCGACATGGTCTGGAAGAAGTCGTACTTGAGGAAGTCGTGCATGGGCTTGTAGACCGGGACCGTCCAGAAGGCGTTGAAGTACACGTTGATGGCGAACAGCCAGACGACCAGCGTCAGGGCGGCCAGCTTGGTCTTGAAGCCCACGGCCACGAGGACCATCAGCGCCGTGCCCACGATGTTCTGGAGGATCTGCGGAGGCGCCGGCGCGCGTGAGGGAGAGGGAGGCGCACACCCCAGCGCCCCTCCGCGGGTGTGGCCCCAGGGTGTCAGCGGGGAATCCGGCGGGGGAACAGACACCGCCCCCGGGCTGGGATCCCCCGTGAACGCAGACGTGTCCCCCGCGCTGCCTGGACGGCCCAGCCAGGGCGCCGAGCAGGATGCTGGGGAGGCCGCCAAAACCTCAACTCCGCACCCCAACCCCCGGCGCGCGCAGGGCCCGACGGAGGTGCTGACGGAGAGGAAGAGGCGGCGGCACGGGCTGCGCAGCCGCAGCCGCAGGAGCCGGCGGGGGCGGGCAGGCAGCGGCGGGCGGGGCCTCACCGAGAAGAAGCTGGCGTCGAAGTGCAGGAGCGTCATGAACATCAGCACCAGCAGGACCCTGCCCCCGAGCTGCATGTACTGTTTGGGGGAGCTCTCGCGCATGGTGGGGACACCCGCGAACATGCTTTTCCCTTCGGAGCGGGACTCCGCCAAGAGCAGCAACAAGCCTCCTCCCAGCGCCAGGTTCCTGAGAACAGACGCGGGTCCTGAGCCCCGGAGAGCGGCCCCAGCAGGCCCTCACGGCCCAGGGCGGCAGCGGCCCCACCCCCGCCGCCGTGGCGCGTCCCGAGCCGCCCAGGAGCCAGGCCTGGTCTTCGCCTGCTCGTGGCCCGGGGTTCCCAATGAGCGAGTGGGGTTTCACCGACTTGCTCCCCACCTTGTGAAACGGGGCTGGGGAGAGACCGCACCCCGCTGTCTCAGGGGTTCGCGTAAGGGGTCGCCAGGCCCAGGGAGGACCCTCCCACCGCTAGCAAGCACACTGAGCCCAGCCCACCTCATCAGAAACTTCAGGTCCCACAGGATGCTGTAGGCGATCGTCTGCAGGCAGGAGAGAGAAACAGGCTCAGCGATTTCAAATGACCTTCTCCCTCCAGCGACTCCGCGGCGTGAGGCCGATCTTCCAGACGGGTGAGAAGACGGGCCCCAGGCTCCCCGCGGGCAGCGCCCAGCTTGAGGCGTCGAGAGCCTCAGCCCAGCCAGGAGAGCAGAGCTCCGAGGCGCGGGCCAGGCGGGCAGCCCGCGGACAGCAGGTAGGGAGATGCCCTGTGCGCCCAGCCCTCAGGATGTGCCCCCACCCGGGCCAAAGGAAACTCGGCAAGTGGCAGAAGACCCCCCGGGGTGCCCGCGTGTGCCCGGGGCGGTCAGCCCCCCCCAGCAGGGGCGCTCCAGGCGAGGCGAAGCCTCCGGAAGCCTCTGCAGAAGCTGCTTCACCCGGAGCAGGAGGCGGCCGGGCCCTCACCTGCAGCGCGATGATCCCGAAGAGCCCGAAGCAGGCGTACTGCACAAAGTTCCTGCTCAGCACCAGGATGCAGCCCGCTGCGAAGGAGAGGGCTGGTCGGGGGCTGCGGCGTGGGGGCCCCACAGCACCAGGCATAACCCCCCCCACGAGACACGCCCGGGGAGCGAGTGACAGGCGCAGGCCACGCGCAGCGAACGCACTGGCCTGCACTCAGCGGCCGCGGGTCGGGAAGGCGGGCTCTGCGACGGGAAGGCGTTTTCCAGACCCAGCCGGGGACGGGCTGCAAGTGCCTGCCCCTCCCTGCCCAGGGCCAGCAGCGAGGGCCGCTCCGGGTGGCACCGAGGCCCTGCACTCTTCCCTCACTCCCCTGGCTGCCTCCTCTGCGCGCCCCCACCTGGCCTTGGGGCACTTCTGTCCCAGGGGCCCCCGCTCCTCGCTGGCCCGCCCACCTCCTGTCCCCCTCCCGCTCGGGCCTGAGAAGCAGGACCCGAGCCGCACCCAAGGCCGGAGGGCCAGCCACGCACTCAGCTGTCCCAGCAGGTTGAGGAAGACGAAGGACGAAGCCAGCAGGTAGCCGCAGCTCCAGGTGGTGTCGATGTAGTCGCGCTGCTCGCCCCACTGGAACCACATGCGGATGCCGTCCTCCAGGAAGGTGCTGATGAGGCACAGGCGCGCCACGTGCGGCAGGTACTGCTTGGTCACGCGGAGGAACTGCGGCCACGGAACGCGGCGTGAGGGCGGCGCCGTCGGCCTGCGCTCCAGCCACTCCCGGCCTCCGCTGAACCCACACGCTGCTGCGCCCCGACTTCCTCCCAGGGGCAGGCAGGCTCGGGAGGCAAATGCCGCCTCGGAGGTGGGGCTGCCGCGGGACGCGGCTTCTGCGCTCAGGCACGGGCGCCGCTGGCAGGCCGACGGCTCAGACGCCTCGCCCGGCTCCGCCGCGCGCTCCTGTCCCGGCACCGGGCGTCCTGCGCTGGAGCTGGCAGTGGCTCCCCCCGGCCGTGACCACCAAAGCCGGCTTGGCCACATGCCCCTCGCATGGAGCAAACCGCCCCTCGGGACAACCCCAACCCGGTCCAACTTCTCTTACAAACAGGCAAATTGAACCCCAGCACTGTGCCAGGCTCGGCGCCCCTGGAGTAGAGAGCTGAGCACTCCACAAGATGACCGTCCACTCGGGCCACAGCCAGGGGCCCGGGCCAGAGGGCGGGCTGGGCCACGCGGCCGTCCAGGGCCGAGGTGGGGCCCGTGCAGCGGTCGGGAGCAAACGCGAAGCCAGTCTGGCGCCCACTCCGAGCTCTGGGCGGTTTTTAAAGCCCCGCGCAGCCCCGAGCGAATGAAAGCCGGCTGCAGGTGAGCCCGACGAGCATCTCAACAGCAGGGAAATCGCAGCGGGGAGACGGCTGGCGGACGCCGGCGTGACCATAACCCCGCCCGCGGCGGCCGCACCGCGAGTCCAACCGAGGCCCAGTGCCACTCGGCCTGCCCCGCACTTGCCCGTGCCAGCCGCCGGCCGCGACACAGACACCCCGAGCGGGGAGAGCGGGCCCCGCCTTCAGGGGCCGTGTCAGGAAGCGAGTCTAAAGGGCACTGTCGCCGACCGAGGGAGGCAGGCGAACGGCGCGCCCGGCGGGGCTGAGGCGGCGCTCCTGGGCCGGGCAAAGGTGTGTGAGCACGTCCCTGAATGTGGGGCACTCGAGTCGCTCAGATCAACGCCCCCCAATGGTTCCCTCCGCTCTGCTGGCTGGCCCGGGCCCAGGGGCTGAGGGAGCGGCTGGCTGGGGAGGGAGTGAGCCGGGGAGGACCACCGGGGGCCCCACTGCCCGCCCCCGCACAGGCCTGCTCAGCCCTTGACCCCCAAGGACGGGCGGCCGAGGTCACGGTACGAGACCAGTACGAGACCAGCAGACAGAGGTTGGACACCCCGCGAGTGGGCGCAAGACTTGAAGTGGCCGCCGGCAAGCGGGGCGAAGGTGCTCCCCGACTTACCCAGTGAGGACCAAGAGAAGGAGGCAGACCTTGCTTTCAAAAAGCGACCCCGGCCACGCTCCTGTGGGGTCTGGTGCATGTGGGGCTGTGCGGCGCGTCCTCGGAGCTGCGCTGGCCCAGCCGGTGGCAGCCCAAGGCTCAGGCAGCTGCCACACCCGCCTCACTCACAGCCGGACGCGCTGGGACACCACAGCGGTGTGGCCCGGCCCGCGGGACGCGCAGACGGCCTGGCTCGGAGGCCACCGCGTGGGGCTCGCTTCCACCTCCGAGCCGGGGCGCAGCAGCAGCAAGGATGAGCGCTCCCCGAGAAGGCAGGCGGAGAGGGAGGACGTGGGGGGCCCCTGAGAGGCAGCAGACACAGGGAAACTGTGCCCCCGACCGCCACACCCCTCGCTGTGCCCGAGGCACTGGCCAGCGGCAGGGGACGAGTCTCCCCGCCTCCGCTCGCCCGCCCCGCCCGCAGGCGCAGGCCGCGTTTGAGCAGCTCTGGGAGTCGGGACTCTTAATTTGAGTGTCTGGTGCAGAGGATTAAAGCGTGGCGGGCCGTCCCTGCAGACAGCGGACCCTCCCCGCAGACAGACAGCGCTTGCTTGGGGAAAAACAGGCGCGGGTCTGATTCTCAAGTCCTGGCAGCTGGCCGGCCCGTGCCCGCGTCCCCCCAGTCGTCCCCGGAGGAGCACCGGGCCCGAAGACACCATGTGCGCACCCCTCCAGGGGCTCCCCGCATCAGCAGGCCACCGGGAGCCCCTCAGCACAGCGCGCTCCCTGCCGAGCAGGCGCTGCTCTCGGACCGGTGGGAGAGCCGGCAGCGGGGCAGCGAGGTGCCCGGGGGCCGCCTCCTGGCCCTCTGTGTGCCAGCACGTGAGGGAGCCTCTGCGGCCTTGTTACGGGGCAACGGCCAGAGGGCCACGGCGCCCGCAGCCCTGCACGCGGAGGCGCCCCCGTGGCGCTTGGTCACAGGCATGACTGAGGCGGCAGCCACACGCCTGCCCGCCCAGGACAGGGTGCCCGCTCGCCTCTGCTCAGCCCAGAGGGTCAGGCTCCTGGCGGGCGAGTCAGTGGGCGCAGCTCCCCGCAGGGACGGCCCCGCTTTCTTCCCTGAAGTCGGGCGGGACAGAGCCTGGCAGACGGCGGGGGAGCAGCGCCACACCCCTTCCCGGGACACCGCACCAGCCACAGGCGCCCCGGTGTCTCCGCTCTGCCCAGCAGAGATGGGGTGGCTTTTAGCCTCCTGTCTCAGAGGGGCCGGCGGGGAGGAGTGAGTCAGCTCCTTCTCCCCCACCCTCTCCTGCGGGGCACAGGGCAGGAAGTCCTCTGGGGGGACAAGAGGAAATGCCCCCGGCCACTGAGGTCGCCAGGCCCCAACCCTCCCCGACCACCCAGCGCTGTGAACCCAGAGCCCCAGGCCGACAGCCACGGTGCCCAGCCCTGGGCGGTCAGGGCCATCCACGCTGCCCCACGCTGGACCAGAAGCCGAGGGGCGCTCCTGGGGACAGCTCCCCGGCCAGGTGCAAGTGCTAGGCCACCCTGGAGCGCGGCGCCAGCAGCTTATCCGTCACCGTGGTGATGAGCCATCAGGCAGAACCCATTACGGCTGGCACTCCTGTCTGCCGGTGGGGATGTGCCCATGTGACCTGCGCCCACGCCAGTGCCAGCCGGGAGGTGATTCTGGACCGCAGAGATCCCGGCCTTGCCCCCTCTGATCTGGTCTTGGAGAGCTCCGGAGGCCTCGCTCCGGCAGAGGGCACCCCCGGCCGTTTCCCAGAACCGGCCCTGGCCGCTCAGGACAAGGAGCGTGGTGCCAGAGGCGCGGCCCCGGAGCAGCTGGCAGCGGGAGCCTCGGGCTCACCCTGCAGACAGACGAGAGGCGGCAGGGCCGCCAGGACACCCACGGCTGACCGCGGAGACACGACAGGGTGACGCGGGACACGAGAGGAGGCCCTGCCCAGGCCGGGCAGGAGGGAGGCAGTGCCATCGCCACCCCGGCAGGGAGCGCGGGGCTTGCTGAGTACCGCTCGGCGCCCAGACTCTTGGCTCAAATCCTATCACTTCATCTTTGGTTTTGCTTTCTGAAGACCAGGTTAGGAAAAAGGGCGGTCACGAGAGCACGAGCGCTGATCAGTGACTTCAGCGCTTCCCCGACTCGGGCGCACTCACCGGCCGCGTCAGCCGACGTGGATAACGGGACAGAGTGCCAGCCCCTCCCGGCTTGGCCAGAAGCAGCCCGGCCTACCTCACCCTGGGCCTGCCTGTATGGAGAAGTGAGGGCCGCGCCCCACCCCCCCTCGCCACCCCGGCCACCTGCAAAAGGGCCCAGAGGGGCTGTGAACAGCCTCTACTACCACCCAGGGGCCGGCGCTGAGGGCTGCCAGCAGGGCCCACAACGCCCAAGAGACACGCCCTGGCTCCCTGGGGTCTGGCTGGGGGCGGCGGCCCGTGCAGAGTGACAGTGCTGTCCCTTCATTTGCGTCCCAGAGAAAACAGCAGGCGCCGACACTGCACAGGGAGGTGGGTCGGCTCTGGGCCCCCTTCCTTCCCCAGACCCCGCCTCCCCCCAGGGGCCCTTCCAGCTCCAAGACTTGTTTCTCTCCTTTAAAACAAACAGAACGAGAACAGAAAAAGAAGGTGGTTGTGTAAAGAGATCCTGGACTCTTCCCGGAGGTGAGGCCACGCTCGGAGCTGGCAGCCGCTGGGGTACAGTCCTTTTATCTGGACGGGGTTATGAAATTCACTTGCAAAACCAGGGCTTTCCAGACTGAAGAGCAAGGCAGTGAGGCTAAAAGGAGCCATCTTCTTGGGGAGCTGCTACTTGGGGAAATAAAACTGGGTCACTAAAATTATGTCAATGCAAACCGACAAAGGCCGACGACCAGGTGCTCGCGGGCCGCCGCTAAGAACTGCTCCGGCGGGGATGCAGCTCTGAATGTGCGTCCGGGAAGACACGGACCGTGACCTTAGGAAGGTCTCTCTGTTCAAGCTGATATACTCCTCCCTCCAAACTGGCTGGAAGACACCGGCTCACAGGAAAGTGGTGTTCTAAGAACCCGTTACACAACCACACTGAAAATTTACCACCCTTCCAGGGAACCACGGAAAATCTTGTTCACCGGTAACTGATCAAAAGATACGGTTTTTTACAATCACACACACAGTCACAGGCCTTCCAGTTCGCCCGGGCCTCACGGGGCGATTGCTCAACACCACCCCTGTAAAAATTAGATTTAACCTCACCACTTTCAACGGTGGGGAAGCCACACATTAAATGAGCCAAGGAAAGGACGGCCATCCACCGGGCCAGACGAGATCCGCCTGCGGGGACGGGCTGCTAATTTGCAGGCATAACGGGGGACTTGTAAAAGTAAGAGGCGCACAACTGAACCATCGCCACGGGCTTCTTCTGGCCAAACTTTACCAGAAAGGAGCGTGGGGGCTCTGGCCCTCCCCTCCCCAGGACCTGCGCGCTCCTCGGTTCTGAAGCCCTGTAACAATTACTCAGCGCCGTCACCTGCCACCTGTACACTCCGGGAAGGAGAACCCAGGAAGGGCCGCCTCCCCTCCTCCCGGCCTGCTGATACCCATCGACACGGTCCCGGGCAGAGTCCAAACAGGGAGGGAAAGATGCGGGGAGGGCCAAATGGACCCCGAGGGTCCAGCACCTCTGGGAGAGAGAAGCAGCAAGGCGCTGCGGCTTTCTGGAGTTGGGGCGCACTCCCGGGCGCCGCTTTCTCGGGAGGACCCCCGCGCTGGGGGTCCCACCAACCCGGGCTGGGGATCGAGGCTCCCCACCCCGCCCCCTCGAGCGAAAGGAAGAGCGAGCAGGGACCACCCAGCAGTCGAAACCGAGAGGACGCGCAGCACCCCAGGACCCGGGCGCCGGCTCCGGGGGCGGGGAGGCGGCCGGGCGGGCCGGGGCCCGGGCTCCCCGAGCCGGGCGCGGGAGCGAGGGCCGGGGGCACCCGGGAGCTGGCGGCGAGGGGCGGGCTGGGCCGGGAGGCCGGCTCGGGCCGCCCCGGGGAGGGGTGCGGGGGACGCGATCCCTCCCGCGGGGCCGGGGGCGGTGGGGGCGCCCGGGCCTCGGGGCGGCTCCGGGGCGCGGGGGCGGCCGGGGAGGGAGCCGGCGGGGCCCGGGAGGGGCGGGGGCCGGCGGGCCCGCAGGCCGCACCTGGTCGGCGAAGTCCTCGGCCGTGCCCATCAGGTCGTTCTGGCCCATGGCGGCGGCGGGAGGCTCGGCTCGCTGTCGCGCTCGCTCGCTCGCTCGCTCGGCGCTCGGCCCGTCGGCGTCGGCGCCCGCGCCCGCTGCGGCCTCCACAGGAAGTGCCCGGCGGCCGGCCTCGCTCGGCGTCCGCGGCTCCAGCGGCTGCCACGTAGGCCAAGCCTTAAAGGGGCCGCGCCGCGCGGCCCGCCCCGGCCGCGCCTTAAAGGGGCCGCGCGCCAGCCGCCCCCCGCCCGCCGCTCTCCAGGCTCCGCCCGCCGCGCTCTCAGGCCCTGCCCACCGCGCGCCGACTGACAGCCGCGCTCTCAGGCCCAGCTCCCGCCCTCTCGCCTGTCCACCCGCGCTCCTGGCCCTGTGGCCCCTTTGGCCCCGCCCTCCGCGCTCTCGGTCCTGTCCGCCGCGCACTCCGGCCCCGCCCGCCACGCGTCTCCAGGCCCCTCCCCCGAGCTCCAGTCCCTCCCCCCGTTGTCTGGCCACGCCCACCGCGTTCTGGCCCGCCCACCGCGCTTTGGCCCGCCCGCCGCGCTCTGGCCACGCCCACCGCACTCTGGCCCGCCCACCGCGCTTTGGCCCGCCCACCGCGCTGGTCCAGCTTTAAGACCGCCGGACCCGGGGGCGCGTGGGCCAGTCGGGCCACCGCTGCTGAGATCCGGTGGTCGCCGCTCAGGCTGGGAGGGTCCCTGGGTCAGGACACGCACGCGGGGCTCACAGGGTCGTTCCAGGGCCGGGGCTGGGGCGCTTACCCGGACGCGGTACCGGTACCGCTGAGCGTGCTCAGGCAAGGGTCCCCTCTGCGTGTGCCGGCAGAACGGAGGGAGCCGCCCCGAGACACGATGGAAAAGTACCAGGTGCCAGCTGCCCCGCGGGGAGAGGAGGCCAGCCGGGCTCAGGCCCCCGCCCAGCCCCCACCGCGTAACGGCCAGGGCCCGAGTGCTGGCCAGCAACCGGCCAGCGCGCGGTCACCGCCGGTGGCCTTTGCCTCTCTGCTTCACTGTCCCCTCTAAAGTGATGGAGTTAGGACTCTCCAGCCCCGACTGGAGACGGGGAAGAAGGCAACACCCTTCTTCCCCATGGTCCAAGCTCAGGGCCAGTGGAGACAGGACACTGGGACGCCCAGAAATTCATAATCAGGAGCCCCACACTCCCCCAAACACCCCACCTGTGGTCCCTGGGAGGTCCCTGTGAAAATGTTTGGGACCCAGTTCTGCAGAACCAAAGGAATGCTGCAAAATAAAAGCGAATGAATGTTGAATTAAATATGTCAACTTTATAAAATATTAGATTCCATTTTTGTAAAAATGTATCAACTTGAAAATAATGTGTAAAATCGTGTAAGTCAGGCTTTTCTCACTGAGGAGATCGTCCTTTGAGTGAGAGGGTGTCAGCACGTGAGTTACCAAACCAAGAGAACTTTTTTAAAGGTTTTTATTTTTTTAATTTATTTATGCACACAAGAGCTGGGGTGCAGGCCACAAGTGCGGGGGGTGAGAGGACTCACTAGCGACAGAGTGGGGAGCAGAGCAGGCGGATCTACTGAAATCCCCTGCTAAGGGGAGCAGCGGGTGAGACAGGAGGGGTCTGCTGGGCCAAGTGGGTCAGCTCCCTGGCCAGGGATGGAACTCGTGCTGCAGTGGCTGCTGATAGCTTCATAGTGCTGAGACTTAGTCCCTGTGCCGCCAGGGAGGCCCCTCAAGAGAACTTCAATAGCGTCACTTTATCAGGAAAATGCTTGAAAAGACTGGCTCTGAGGTTGGGTGGATTTTACTCCTTAACCTGCTAACCTAAGAGGACCTTGGGCGTGGGCAGTTTTAAACCAGTTTAAGCTGGCTCAGGCCACCCACATGGGCTGGATTACAGAATCATAAGACTTTTCTGGTCTTCAAGAATCCCCTTTCCTCCCCGCTCTGATAAATGTAATCCCTTCCTCTCCGGCCCTGGGCCTCCCTGGTAGAGCCGGCTTTGGCCATCTCTCAGATGTGAGACCCCGCATCCTGCCCACCCTTCAATCCAGGCCATGGGTTGCCCTCTCCTCTAGCGTGAACTTGGCAGTGGCAGCAGCACCAACCGGACCTGGTGTCTGTGAGCATTTGACAGTGCCAGGCCCGGTCCGGCCACTGGCTGGTTGGTGTCTCATCTGGGCCTTGGGGCTCTCGGGGCCTGGGGGACTGGACATGCCCCAGAGGCGCTGGCCCTGGCCCTCCCCAAAGCTGGGAGAAGAGGCCCAGGCTGGTGGAAGGCGTGCCAAAGCAGGCCCAGGAGCAGGTCCAGCCCAGAGGGTCTCGGCCGTCTGGGGCGGCTCCCACGTGGCAGCACGGGACATCAGGAGACCGGGGCAGGTAGGAGTGGGCGGGTGAAGGCGGGCGGCCTCCTGAACGCTCTCTCCTCCCGGCAGGTTCTGGACCAGCTGAAACCCGGGGCGCTGGGGGTGAACCTGGTGGTGGAGGAGACAAAAACCAAAGAAAAGCTAGTGATAAAGCAGGTAAGGAAGAGGCCGCTGCGCTCCTGGGGCTGCCATTCCCTGCACGGGGCCCGTGGAAGGGGATTCCTCTGCCCGCTGTCCCAAGGCAGCTGGGGGCGGGGACCTGGGGCGGCCTGAGGCTCCTGGCTCCCCTGAGCACCCAGTCCCTCACCCAGAGGAGGAGGGGATGTTCCTTGTCACTCCAACAGCAGAACCACACCTGCAGTTGCTCCTGTGTGTTGTCTGTCAGGCGCCACCTCCGTGAGTGCCCCGCCCACCCATCCATGCGGGAGCCAATCCAGGATGGGGCTGCAGACCCGCCGGCATTACATGGTCCCCAAGATTGGATTTCTCCCCGGGGCTGGCATGGCGGGGTGGGGGGCGCAGACCTGCTGGGGCCAGCCCGTTGTGGATGCAGACGACTGTGGGGTCCCCCATTATCCCAGGGGCCAGTGGGGCAGGATGCCCGTCTGCCTTCTGAGTAAGCAAAGAGCATTTTTTTTTAAGATTTATTTATTTATACATACAAGCTGGGGTACAGGCCAGAGGCGGGGGGCGGCAAGAGGGTTTACCAGAGACAGAGTGGGGAGCAGAACAGGCAGATCAGAAACACACTGCTGAGGGGAGCAGGGGCGAGGCAGGAGAGGCTGCCGCGCCATGTGGGATTCTCCCCGGCCGGGCGTCGAACTCGCATCGCCGCCGACAGCTCCACAGCGCAGGGCTCAACCGCTGCGCCACCAGGGAGACCCAAGCAAAGAGCATTTTTATGAGTCAGTCAATCTTTAAGAAAAAATGAATGGAGTGAAGGGCACCGGGCGCTCTCTCCTAGTCCTTTTTCTAAGTGTGTGTAAACTCACTTGCACAAGAATCAGTTCAGGCCGGGCAGTCCTTTTCCCCCTTCGTGTACGGCCCCTGCCCCCTCCTCTCCCTGCCCGGGCTCTCCCTGTGCCTCCCTGGCCTGGCGGGCTGCAGCGGCAGCTGGTTCTCCGCGCTCCGCTCTGTAGCAACAAGTTGGTGTTTTCAGAGGATTAGTGATTTCCTCGGGATAAATTCCAGGATGTTCACACTTGTCACGCTCTTGAGGCTTTTGTTGTTAGGGCCGCTTTCATGGAGGCCACAGCTCCCCCAAGGGAGGGAGGGAGGGAAAGACTCCCGGTGCCCCGGCATCTGGGGGAGCCCCCTGGGTCTGGGGATCTTCCACCACATCTGGGTTCTCCGCGATCACCCCACTCACGGGCTCTTCCCCCGGCCGTCTTGTGTGCGGTGGTCCCGGGTGAGAGCGGCGTGCCCCGAGCAGGGGGTGGGTCTGCGGGGCTCGGCGCTCGCTGTCCCTCTCCGGCCTCCTGCTGCCCCCCCCAGTGCCGGGCACTCGCGCCCCAGTTCAGAGGGGGGTACACCGGTACACTGGCGAGGCTGGTGCTTTGCCATCCAGAGCAGAGCCGTGTGGTTTGGGGCCAACACGCTATTTCCTTCCCCGCTTCCCGGGGGAATGAATCGCTGACGCCTCCTGGGAGTTGTAAACGCCCTCCCAGGTGTGCCCTGCCCAGGCGCAGAGGGGTCTCCTTGCTCAAAGGGTTTTGTTTTTTTAGGGTCAGACAATTTTAGGGAGGGGCTTTGAGGGAGGGAAGGAGGGTTGGGGAACGAGATCCGATGTCTTTGGACGGGAGGGGTCTCCCCAGCTGCCCAGTTGCAGAAATCAAAGTATTTTGGTTTTTTTTTAAAAGATTTATTTATTTATGCACACAAGAGCTGGGGTGCAGGCCAGAGGTGTGGGGGTGAGGGGACTCACCAGAAACAGAGTGGGGAGCAGAACAGGCGGATCCACTGAAACCCACTGCTGAGGGGAGCAGCGGGGAGACAGGAGGGGTCTCCTGTGCCCTGTGGGAAGTTCCCTGGCCGGGGGTCGAACTCGTGCTGCAGTGGCTGCTGATAGCTTCATAGCCTGAGACTTAACCCCTTGCGCCACCAGGGAGGCCCCCAAAGTATTTTTGGATCCCAGCTTAGGAACCTCCCCAGGCCCCCTTAGGGGCCACGTGGCAGGGAATGAATGGGAGGAGGCTGGCACCCCGGCGAGTGATGGTGGTGGTGGCCACGGGGATGGTGAGGCTGCTGAGGGCGCTGAGGCTGCTGGTGCTGCTGGGGCGGTGAGGATGACGGGGTCCTGGGGGGACCATGTGGCCGCTCCTGAGCTCCGCGCGCCCCTGCAGGTGGAATGCATCGATGAACACCAGGCCAACGAGGCTCTGGAGGAGGTAACTCTCGGGGGGGCCCCACGATGAGACACACCTTGCGCACCCCCGTGGCGCGACTGGTGGGAGCCTGGGGGACAGGAGGGTCTTGCCCCTGCCGTGAAGCCAGGACCCCGCCCCCAGCTCACGGACAGTCTGTGCCCGACGGCCCTCGCTCATTTTGCTGCCGCTGGGAACGGTGGCCCCAGAGGAGACACAGCCAGGGCCTGTGCTCACCGCCAGGGCTGTCTTCCCAGGATCCCTCTCAGTTGTAGAAGTACTGGGTGCCACACATGTTTAGAAAACTCAGAGGTGTTTCACAAGGGAAAAAAATTCCCTAAATCTGCCAAACCAACCGCGACGGCATCCTGGTTTAGAGCAGTAGCTTCTGGGAGCTCCGTGTGCGAGACAAAGGCTCTGCGTGGTTTTTCTTTGCTTTTCTTGAATGTGTCCCGAAGTTCCATGGGTCCTCACCTACCTAGTGGTCACCGGTCTGTTTTTTCTCTGGCACGGCCACCTTTGAGCTTTGCCAGCGAACAGCTCTCAGCCCCCGACCTCGTTCACCCCCAGCCCTTCCACGAGGGCGGCCTCCTCCTCCCCCGAGCTCCCGGCCACTTCCGCGGCCTGCCTGAGTCCTTCTCGAAGTCACTGGCCACACCAGCTTCTCGCCAGCCTGCTGCTCTGTCTCCTGTGCCGGGCGCTCTGCTGCCTGTGCCAGCTTAGCCCCGGGGGGCCGAACCCCAGTTACTGACACTTGCAGATGAGGGGGGTGGCTTGAGGAACCTTTGCTGAGTCACACAGCCAGCAAGTGCTGGGGTGGGGGGGGCCCGCCAGTCGTCTGGCTCCGGCCCCCGCTGCCCCGGCCCGTGCTGCCCCGAGCGCGTGTCCATCGAGAGGGGTGCAGCAGCGCCGCCTGGCCGTGTCGGGGTCTCGCCACCTGCCCCGTCCTCGCCCCAGCTGATGCCGCTGCTAGAGCTCCAGCACGCCCACATCTCCATCTACCGGGAGCTCTTCATCCTCTGGGACAACGAGGTGGGTTTGGGTCCACTCCCGGGGCGCAGCAGGACCAGGCGGACTGAGCCTGGAGCACCCCCCTCCACTGCACCCCCTCCTGTGGCCAAGCCAGCGCACCCAGGTCCGGCTGCCCTGAGTCCACCCTGACGGGGCCATGGACCCTCTGGGCAGTCTCCTGCCAGCCCCCTGCAGCCTGCAGCTGGGCCCCGAGAAAAGCCTTGGGGAGTGACGTTCACTGGCTCACCCCAAAATATTCTGTGAGCATCCCCTAATGCTCTCAAGGACACAGACAAGCTGAGAGGACCTTTTCCTGTGGGAGAGACCCCAGGCCTCTGGCAGCCTGAGTGGGGGCCCCACCAGGTCCCCTGGGGACCCCTTCGGGGCAGGGTCCTTGGAGGGAGGAGACGGATCTTACATGAGCCCTAAAAGGTGAGCGGTGACCCCAGGCAGTGCTAGGACCCCAGGAATAGGATCTGAGCGGGCCATGGCCCAGAGACCCCCAGAAGGGCCCAGTGACAAGTGTCGATGGAGCTGAGGCTGGGACGGGGAGAAGGGGGCGGCCCCTGGAGGGCCCCGAGCCCCACAGCCTGGGCCCCGGGGCAGCGCCGTGAGGGCCTCGTGCCGGCAGCGCTCCTCTCTGTTCCTGTGCCTGGTGATGGAGCACAGCGCGGGCAGCGTCCACGAGGTCATCGAGAAGAAGAGGGCGGACAGGGCGGTCATCGGCGCTGAGGTGAGACATCCTTGGGGCACGGGCCTGGCGCCGCCTGGGCCCTGGGGTGTGCGGGCCGGGGGCCGGGGTCGGGAGGGAAGACGGCCCGGGCCCTGTTCTCCGCCGTCCCGTGTGGGGACACTGCTCGCTTGGACGGCACCGCCCAGGGTGCGGCTCGCTCTCCTGGCCTCGCCGGCTGGCTCGCCCAGCTGAGCGGTTAGCTCGGGCGTCGGCCGGCTGCTGCTGCCGTGGACTCCGAGGGTCCTGGGCTCAGGTCTTGGTGACCACGGGGCAGGGGGGCCCGGGGGTCCTGAAACCCCCACAGGTCCCCAGGGACAACTGCACACACGTCCCAGGGTGCCAGGGCTCTCGGTCGGGACCCACGACATAGTCCGGGTCCCCGTACAGAACGCATCACCACCTTGACCTCCACCCTGAGGGTGTGGTGGGCACCCCTTCCCGGGGCGCGGGGCCACCCCACGGTCTGCAGCGAGTCCCCAGGGGCACTCGGTGCCTTTCAGCCCGGGGCTGTCACGGACCAGCTGCCCAGGACCCGGCTGCGTGCCTGGGGTGGGCAGAAACACTCGTGTCGCCTGGGCAACTGCTGCCGGGGACGGCCGGGTGCTGGAGGAGCCACGCGCCTGCTTTGCCTCGCTGGGGATCTGGCGTCCCGGCTCCCCGAGTCGTGAGCACCCCCACTCCCCATCCCAGCCAGCGAGGCCTCGTGTCGCTCTTCTACATTTTAATGAAAGATCCAGTTCCAGTTTTCATATCTTTTTGACCATGTAAATATCTTCTTTTGTGTTTTGCTTGTTTAAACATTGGGGGGTTGGCTTTTTCTTATTGCTTTGTACCACTCTTTATATATTGTGGATCGGAGTTCTGGTTGATAGTTTGCTAGTTCACGCTCGTCACAGTGTCTTTGGAGGAACAGTTCGGCCTGCCGACATCTCCTTTGTGTCAGCGCCTCTTGAACCCTGCTGGGGAAGCCTCTCCCGCTCGAAGGCCGTGAAACTCTCCCCTCTGCTGTCTTCTGTGCCAGCTGCTGTCATTCTCACATCCAGGTCCACGATCCACCCAAATGAATTTTGCCCGTGTTTGCTCTGAGCTCTGGCACCGTCTCCCAGAGGGTTTCTGAGGGCACACAAACCCCCCCCCCCAACCCCCCGGAGGCAGGCTCGGCTGGGTTTCAAACTCTGTTAGTGGAGCAAGGCCCGCAGCACGGTGTTCCAGAGACCCACTCGGGAAAGCGGAGCTTCCCTCTGGGGGGTGGGGTGGCAGTAGGATGGGGGCAGCCAGGGGGCCCTCCTGACTCCCCGGGGTGGAGTCCAGGTAATTAGGAACAGGGCTTGAAAACCCTACCTGGAAACGAGATGGAGTTGGCTTCTGATTCAAACCGCTCCTCTGCTGCGGTTCTTCAGTTTGAACGGCACTGAGAAGTGCTGAGGCGCCGACTGGCTCTGGGAGTGGGCACGGTGGGGGCCCCAGGGCCTCGGGCGGAGGCTGGCGTGAGGGCTGGCATCTGCGCCCGGCCTGACAGCTCCTTGCCCGGAGAGCAGCGTCCGCGCCGGCCGGAGGGCACCTGCAGCGGAGACTACCCCAGCCGGCTCTGGGCTCCAGCCGCTGCCAGCGGCTGGGGCGGCCCCTGGCCTGCCTCAAAGCAGCTGCGCCTCTCGCTTCTTCCCCAGTGGGTGCTCAGCGTGTTGGGCCAGGTGATGGACGCTCTCGAATACCTGCATCACCTGGACATCATCCACAGGTGAGGGGCGGCTCCGAAGGGCGCGAGGCTGGGGGCTCCCCCGGGCGGCACCCTTCCCGCCTCCCGGGCGGGCGCAGGGTCAGTCAGCCTCCACGTCAGCGCCCTGAATCAGCCTCTGGGCCTGGGAGCGCGCCGCCCGGGCAGGTTGGTTCTAAAGTGCAAGGGAAGAGCCAGATAGCGGAGCTCCCAGGAAAGATTAGGCCGCTGGTGGCCTCTGGCCCGCGCCCCGGCTGAGCTTTTGACCTTCCGGCGGCGTGGCTTGCTGAGCCGTCCCTGGTCTGGAGGGGCAGCTTGACGCCGGGTCACGGGCCGCGTGTCCACGGGACATGCTCCGAGTATAGGTTACTGTCGCCGGACGCGGGGAGGGCAGGAGGCCCCTGCGCAGACGCCGGAACTGAGACCTGGCAGGCGGGAGGGCGGCCGGGCCGGGCGGGGGCTTCCTGCTCGCAGCTGAGGCTTTGCCCGACTTTGAAGGACAGCGGGGCTTCTGCTTGGACGCTGGCTGACAGCAGGCTGGCGGCGGGTTACCGAGGAGAGGCAGCGTGCGGGGCGGGGCTGGGGTAAGGTCCAGGGCACACGCTGGCCCGAGGTGCCCACACCCGCGGGAGCCCCACCTCTCGCTCCCAGGAACCTCAAGCCCTCCAACATGGCCCTCGTCAGGCCCGACCTCTGCAGGCTGCAGGACCTGAGCTCCCACACGCTGATGAGTGACCAGGCCAAGTGGAATGTCCGAGCCGAGGAAGGTGGCCGGGGGCCTTCCCGCCGTGGGGCAGGGAGGCTGGAGGGCGGCGGGGCTGGGGGCCGCCGGGGGCTCGCTCCCAGAGCCCAGAGCCCAGAGGGCAGCGGCCGCGCCGTGTACCGGAACAAGGCGGCACCAGACCTCTTTGCTCAAGGCCCCCGCACCCGCCGGCTTGTGGGGCTTGAGGCCTCTGCCTGGGCTGCAGCCGAGCGGGAGGACCTCCGTGGGGTGCGTGTGGGGTCCCGGGTCACCCGACACTTGAGAGAAAGATCCCCGAGAAAGGAATGGTGTGGTACCCCAGAAAACGTCACCCCCCGGAGGTAGAGGAAAGGGCCCAGAGGAAGGAAACTGCCGCGTGGACAGAGGCGCCAGGCCAGTGTGGGCCACCTTCCCGGGTCCTGAGCTGCCTCAAAGATGGCAGAGCGGGAGGAAGGGAGCTGGGGTCTCCTCCCCTTGAAGGGCAGTGGGGCCACGGGAGGCGGGCCCAGGGCGGAACAGCTGTCAGGGGCGGGGACAGGGACCCCGGAGTCTCGGGGGGTGCGTATAGGCAGCACCCGTCCTTAGGGCACGGGGGTGCGTGGACGGGTCACGCGTGGACGGTGGGTGGGAGTCCTGGAGGTGCAGCTCGCGGCTCTGGGGAGCCCACCCCTTTGCTGTTCGCTGGGGTGCGCCTCGCGAGGGCGGCTGCAGAGACCACCAGGGGCTGCGGGGCGGGAGCGAGGGCCCCTCCTCTGCGCTTCACCTGAGATTTGGGGTTAGAAACCCAGGCAGGACAGCCGGAATTTGCAGCAAGGTCGTGACGCCCAAAGGGGGCAAGAGGTTAAAGGGGGGGCCAGTCCCGGCCTTCCTGGCTCGTCCCCCCACCCCCGTGCAGCCGCGCGCACAGGCGCTTCCCGGCGGGCGGCCTGGCCTTTGTCCCGAGTCGGGCGACCGGAGGCCTCCCGGCACCCGGGCCTCAGTGCCCCCGCCTGGCATCTCCCACAGACCCCTCCCACAAGTCCTGGATGGCCCCCGAGGCCCTGAGCTTCTCCTTCAGCCGGAAGTCCGACATCTGGTCCCTGGGCTGCGTCATCCTGGACATGCTCGGCTGCTCCTTCATGAACGTGAGCTGCCGCGCCTGCCCCAGGGCGGCCCCGAGGCTGGCAGGGGCGCCCTCTTCTCCCTGCCTCCTCCTGCCTTTGCTGGCTCTGGGGGGCTGTTCGGGGCCCCCTCCCCCACCCACTCAGCCGGCCCTGCTGGGCAGTGGCGACGTTCAGACCTGTACCCCGCAGCCCTGGGCCAGTGCTCAGGCCCCGGGGCTGGGACGCTCGTCCCTGTAAGGGAGAAGGTGCCCGAGCAGCAGCGGGGCTGGGCCCTCGCAGCCAGAACACACAGCCTGGCGCTGCCACCGGCCGTGCCGGGCGACTGCCGGTGCCTGCCCTGCCCTGGGGGCCGTGGGGTGTGAGTGCCAGACGCTCCCCGCGGGTCTGGTAGGAGGGGCGCGGCCATCTCCCACGCGGAAGGAGCCCCGCTGTTCCGCGGGAGGCCCGGCAGCGGCCCCCTCTGCCCTGGCGCTCCGGTGCACGCGGGGCGGGCTCTGCGTGGTCAGCGGCCGGGACCCTCCGTCTCCTCAGGCCACAGAGGCCTTGCAGCTGCGGAAGTCCCTCCGGAAGCTCCCGGACGGCCTGAGCGGCGTGCTGAGGACGGCGGAGCAGAGGAAGGTCCCTGCCGCCAGCATCTTCAGCAAACTGCTGCCTGCCATGCTCCGGGCCCGCCCCGAGGAGCGGATGGCCATCCAGTGAGCCCGGGGGGTGGGGGGCCGCCCAGCCTGCCTGCCCCCAGCCCCCGAGGACCCGGAAATGTTAGATTTTGACATCAGAAGGAAGAGGGGCCCTCTGTGCTGTGGCTGGAGTCTATTTCAGCATCTTGGGGGGCTGGGGGGCCAACCCTTCTCCCCATGCACCCACGGCCCCTGGACGGAGCCCGCAGGCCGGTCAGCGCTCCTTGCTCCCCCCAGGGATGTGATCCAGGCCACCTTCAAGAGCAGCGACTTCAGGTCCCCCCACGTCGCCCTGACGACGCAGCAGCTGCAGGACTTGCCCCTGTTTGTCGCCGACCTGCTGCTGGAGAACAACGCGGCCAGCGCCGTAGGTGCCGTGGGGCCGCGGGCAGGGCCGAGCGCGCCGCTCTGGAGACCCCCGCCCCATCCTGCACTGCTGCCCCCTCCTCCATGGAGCTGCACGCCCAGCCCCTGCTCACCCCGACATCCCCGCCCTTCTGCGTCTGCCCCTGCAGGTAGCAGCCCTAGTGCCAAGGGGCTTCCCAACTTGGCAGCTTTCTGTGCCCCAGATGGCACAGGACACCCCGACAGGTGCAGCGGTGACCCTGGGCCCCAGGAGATGCAGCCTCCAGCGGTTGCATTTGCGATTTGAGCTTCACAGACCCCGCCAGGGGGTGTCGGTTGCCTGGGGCGGGGCTTGCGGGTCACGGGGGGACTGCTGGGCTCCACTGGTGCCCCACTGGGGGGCCCTAGGCGCCCCAGCACAGTGCGGTGGGGACCCTGAATCCTAGGAGATACACCTGCCTGCCAGGGGCTGGGGCCAGGGAGGAGGCGGCTGCTACAGGAAGGACTGGACTGCGACTGAGGGGTCCTGGGCAGTGGTGACTCCGGACTGGACGCCGGCCCTCAGCTGGGCGGTGGGGACAAGAGCGCCACCTGGTGGCCAGTCAGCGAGCGCGCTGCAAGGCCTGGGGGGGGGTGAGCCAGGGCCGCCTCCCAAGCTGGTGTCCCCCACAGAGGTCATGAAGAACTCAGCCGGCCAGCCTGAGGTCCAGCTCAGGGCCTTGAAGAAGCTCCTGCAGATAAGCGATGCCCAGCAAGGTAGGCCCCGGGCCGCAGCCAGACCCGGGGGCATACCCGCCGCCTCGAGGCCCCACAGGCCGCCCCGCCGAGGCCTGTCCCCAGGAGGGTCCCTGTCCTTACCACCTGCTGGGCAGAGTGGGTGGACCGGGCTCAGAATCCAAACCTTCACCTGATTTTCAGGGGTGCACAGCAAGACACCCCATCCCTGCCATTTCCCCTATTGACGGGCATTTGACTGGCCTCCTGTTTCCAGTCTATAAACAGAGCAGGGGGTGCCTGCACTGGGGGGCCTTCCTCTGCGGGACAAGCTCCTAGATGCCCAGGTGTGAGCCGCCACGCCTCAGGCCCTGAGGTGCCGACTCCCGTCTGTGGGGCGCCTGAGAGGACTCGCACCAGTGTGCGCAGAGGCTTCGCTTTGCCGCAACAGTCTTGCGAATCTCACCTGTCTCGCCAGCCTGAGTAGCACGCCCAGCCACCCACCTGTCCACTAACTGTCCATCCGTCCTCCCACTGTCCATTCACCTGTCAGTTTGTCCCCTGCCAGTCTGCCTGTCTGTCTCCACCCTCCCACAGCAGGCCTGTCCTCAGGCTGGGGCGGCGGATCAGAGGCCCTTTCCCATCCCGCACCCCCCGGCCCCCTGGAGCTGGGCCTTACGGACAGCCGGGGGGAGCAGGTGGCCGCTTGGCTACCCGGGGCCAGCACCTTCGTTCTCATCAGTCCCCCTCGCCTGCTGTGCCACTCACCTCCTGCCCTGGCCCACCACGCAGAGGACCCCATGGGACACAGGTGTCCCCCAGGGCAGCTAATGTGGGGCCCCTGGCCGGGCGGGCTAGACCAGGCAGGCGCAGATGCTCTCCTGCCCCGTGTCCCCTGCAGCCGCAGGAAGCTCCACCTGGAGCTGGCGGCCACTCCGCGAGCACGTGACGGCCCTCGGCCCGGCCGCAGCCTCTGCGTGGCGCCCACCTTGCACGCCGCCCGCAGGTCTGCCGTGGCCCGTGGAGCTGGTGGAGCTGGTGGTCCCCATCATGAAGCAGCACGAGAGGCGCCTTGACATACAGCTGTGCGCCTGCGCCCTGCTGCAGTCCGTCCTGGGCCAAGGTAGGCGTGGCTGGGCTCTGCCCGAGCTCCCCCCCCCAGTTACCTCCTTGGCATCTGACCCTCCAGGTGGTCTGTGCCCTGCCCTGCCCAGTGGACACCTCATCCCGGGACAAAGGGCGGGCACAGGGCTGGAGCCGGGGAAAGGGCGCGGCTTGCGAACTGGCAGTCCTGCAGCCCCTGCGCCGCGGGTCCCAGCTGTGGGGCGAGGACCTGGCCGCCTGGGACGCCCCTCAGAGGCTGGGCTGTGTCCCCAGCGGGCAGTGTGGCGGCCGGCAGGAGAAGCTGGAGCTGGGAGCCCGGACCTGGCCCCCGCTCAGGTCTTTGGGTTAAAAAACGGCGTAAGTGTCCTTGACCTTTATCAAAAGTAGTCAGTCACCTTCTGCCCGAGAGCTTAGAGTAGTTTCCCCTCAGTGGCTTCCCTGGCTGAGTGTCCGTGGGCGCAGCGGGGTCTGCCAAACCAGCGGCGGCGCCCTCCGTCCCGCTGTGTGGCGGGTGGGTCTCCCCTCCGCCTTCGCGCCTCGCAGCGAGCTGGTGGAGACCCGCGTACTCCAGGACAGCGCCAACCTCAGCTCCTCCACGCAGAGCGTGGCCCCAGGGGAGAAGCCCCCCAGCTTTGGGGGTGACCCTGGGCTTCTCCCGTTGGCCCAAGCAGCGCTGGCGCGGGACGCGGATGCCGAGATGCCCAGCAGCAGCCCCCTGGCCTTGGTCCTGCTGAGCGTGGCGCGGAGGCACCCGGGGGTGGAGCCGCTCCTGGTGTCGGTCTACAGCCTGCTCACCATCCTCTGCAGAGACGGTGGGTGCAGCCCTCCCTCGGGCAGGAACCGGGGGCCACGAGCGGGCGGGGTGCTGCCCCTGGCCCCTCTGCTGCCCTTGCTGGTCTGCTCCCCGTTCGCCCTTCTTTCCTCTCGTGGACAGCCTCAGTCGCGGCCACTCGTTCCCTCCACAAACGTGGCACCAGCTGGGGCCTCGCTCGTGTCGCAGGCAGGGGTGGCCAGACTGGGTGGGGTGGAGAGGACCCGGCTGGCCACGCCCGCCCCCTCCTGACGCCTGACCTGGTCGTCTTCTCTGCCTACGGGCGCCAGCCAGAGCCCCAGACGGGCCAGCCCCTGCTCCGGGCTGCATGGACCAAACCACTCACCACACACCGAGGCCCCCGCCTCCCCGGGGGTGCTCTGCCCACGGGCTGGGGTGACCCGTCTGGCAGCTCCACCAGGACGCACACGTGGTCACTTCAAAGGCTCAGGCCTGCTCTGTGCGGCCCCTGGAGGGAAGCTGCTGAAGCCAGCCCCGCCCGGCCATGGGAGGGAGACACTGGGGCTGGTGGCCCGGGGTGACCCCAGTCTTCATGCTTCTGGGCCCACGCTGGGCAGAGCCTGGCCAAGGAGGTGCCCAGCACTGCAGGATGGCTGGGGTGCAGGGCTGGAGGACAACAGAGGAAAGGGCGCTCCGGGAAGGCTTCCTGGAGGAGGGGGCTCCCTGGGGTGCTAAATCCAGGGCCAACCCGCAGAACCGGCCTCGGAGGAGCTGCAGGAGGCTGGGGTGTTCGAGCACGTCCTGGAACAGCTGGACAGCTTCTCCCAGAGCAGGGACGTCTGCGCCAGCTGCCTGCATCTGCTCTGGGCCCTTCTGGTGGACGGTGAGAAGGCCCCGCGGCACCTCTCCGCTGCCCCCAGCCACGGAGAGCCTTTGAGGGTCCCCACGACCCGCCCCTGAAGCCCTTCAGGACACACCATGGCCTGCGAAGGCCTCTTCCAGGAACCCGCAACGGAAGGGGAGGAAAAGAGGGGGTAGGGGGGACATCCTGGGCAAGGCCCGGGTTTCAGACGCAGCCCAGCACCCGGCACCCCGCCAGGGAGCTCCAGGACAGAGCTCCCGACCACAGGGGCCCACTCCCAGAGTGCACCCCGAAGCCTCTCCGGGGCGTGGCTGAACCGGCCCGCCACGTCGCCGTGTGCGCCCGCAGCGGCTGCTCTGTGGGCGGCAGGCGCCCCGCCCCGACCGGCTGCGCGCCCCCCGCCCCTCCCAGCTGTCATCGTCAACAAGGCCCCCCTGGAGAAGGCCCTGGCCCTCGTGGCCGCGGCGCTGGCCGCCCACCCCAGGGACGCGGAGATGGCGGAGGCCGGCTGTGCCGCGCTCTGGCTGCTGTCTGCGCACGGTGAGCCGCGGGGCGGGGCGGAGCGGGGCGGGGCGGGGCGGGGGCGCGCGCGCGTGACACGGGCCCCCGCAGGCTGCGTGGAGGAGGAGCGGTCCGTCCAGGCGGTGGCGCTGCTGCTGCGCGGCGTGCGGCTGTGCCCCGGGCGGGCCCTGCTGGTCATCAACGCCTGCCGGGGGCTGGCCAGCCTCGCCAGGATGTCGGGTGAGCCTGGGCGCAGACAGGCGGTGGGGCAAGGCGCACCCGGGTGGAAGCCAGCGAGACACCCCCTTTAGCTCTCGGCCCCTCCCCGAAATCACAGCCCGGGGACACTTGTTTTACTTGAGGCGCCGTGTCCCTGGGCCCACAGCCACTCTGCAGGGTGTGCCCACAGGTGGAGAGCGGGCGCCAGCCTGTCACCCCTGAAGTCGGTGGGCCCAAGGGGCTGCTGGGCAGGGGTGCAGCTCCCTGAGGTCCAGTCCCATCTCAGGGCTCCAGGATGGGGTGCATGGGACACCGCGCTGGGCTTGGGCAGGAGAGCCAGCTGGCCTGGCCTGTCTGCGCCTCTGCCTGAAATGGGGGGAGTCTTCAGACCGCAGGAGGCAGGCTCCAGAGAACTGACGGGTCTTAGGTGGAAATACTGTGCCCTTGTGGGCCCCCAAAACAGGTCTGTCGGAGGCTGGTGGGCAGACTGACCCCGAGAGCAGTCAGAACCAAGGGGGTTGGGCGGGGGCCGGAAAGGGGACCAGCCTTGCCCTGCCCGCGCGACAGCAGACGCCAGGGCCTGAGGAGGCTGACCCGCCGCGGCCGGCTGCGCCGCTGCTGCCCGCCCTCAGGCACTGCTCCCACAGGCCGAGCCCAGCCCTTGGTGGGGGGCTCCGCCGCGCTGGAGGGCCAGGGCACACCCTCCCTCGGGGCGCAGCCAGGGAGCTCGGAAGGGCTCAGGCTCAGTGGGGTGGTGCCCGGCGGGCGCGCTCCCTGGGGCTGAGGGCGCGGCAGCAGGGCGGCCTCCCTCCCCAGAGCTGGCGGCCTTCCAGGTGGTGCTGCCCGGAGAGGCGGGCGGCGGCCTGGCGCTCATCGCTGAGACCTACCAGGCCCACAGGGACGACCCGGAGGTGGCGGAGAACATCTGCATGCTGCTGGCCGGCCTGGCGGCCTACGGTGAGCCCTTCGAGGGCCGGGCCCGGCCTGCGGGGTGCGGGGCTGCGCGGCCGGGGCAGGCCCGAGGCGCCTCTGCTCTGCTCCGCTCCCCGCAGAGGAGATCGCGTGGGAGATGGTGTCCAGCGGCATGGAGCCCCTGGTCCGGGAGATGAAGGGGCGCTTCGCCTCCAGCAGGGTGAGTGGGGGCGGCCCCAGGCTGGAGGCAGGGGGCGGGGGGGGTCCCTAACTGAGCCGCAGTCGCCCCGAGGGGAGCGTGAGCAGTGACCCGTGTCCCCTCTCAGGAGCTGGTCTCCTACGCAGAAGAGGGTCTCCGGGCGCTGGGGGCGGCCCGGCCCCCCCGCCCTGTCGGCGACCACGAGGAGGGGCTTCTCCCACCGCAGACAGACGCGGCGCCGGCCGAATGCCCTCCCGGCTCCGACTCCACTCTCAGCCTTTCCTAACGGGGTGTCGGGAGAGGCGCCCCGGACGGACCGCGTGCAGGCTACTCTTCGCAGTGACCAGAGGCCCCTGGCCGACCTGGGGGCCCCCGTGGCCTACGCCGGCCCAGCTGGGCAGGAGCGGCCGCAGACAAACTGAGCCTCAGAACACTCTGGGGAAGACAGACACCGGGCGCCGCGAGCTGCTGAAGTAAACCTGCACGTGTTGTTCAGTCATCTCTGTGGGTCTGTCCAGGCCACGGTGCCGCAGGCGGCCGGCTCCCCGGGCTCGAGCCTGGCCGGGGTCTGGGGCTACCCCGGGCCTACGGGAGCAGGCCCGAGTCCCTCTGGGCAGGGACAGGTGTCTCCCCCAGAACAACGGCGTAGACTGGCAGCCTGAGCCACCAAGCTGGGCCGTGGGCTGTGGCCTCGAGTCCAGGGCTGGTGAAGGAGGGAGAGAGACCTGCCCTCAGCCCGAAGGCAGCTCCTGGAGTCAGCCTAAGCCGGCTGCCAGTGGCCGGGGGCCCTCACGTGCCTTTAAGGGAGGCGAGACCCAGGGGCCCAGGTCGCCCCAACAGGTGGCCCTCACGGCAACAGTGACCACCTGTCCCTGTCCACAGCCCGACGAGCGTCCTGACACTGAGGCCTGGCCAGGCGCTCTCACCTCAGTTCCGTGTCCACCTCCTGGCCACACCGCCACCCCGGCCGGGGCAGGGCAGGTCTCATCCCTGAACCCGAGGGCAGGCCGTTCCCAGCCACACGCAGCCACGCTCCCGCCGCGGCCCTGGAAGCAGTTCTGCCTGTTGCCTCCGGGGACGGTGGATGTGTTCCAGGGGCACATCTGGCCGCAGCTGCTTGCACGTGGACACTGCCCGGAGGTGGGGGGCAGGGGACAGCAGCGGGCCCCCCTAGGTGTCATTCCTGCCGAGGGGCGCTGCTGCCGGGGGGCGCCTGTCCCGGGCGGTGCCCTCCCACTCCTTCTTGACGGCGACGTACAGCCTCATGGCGGCCTGGGCATCCTGGACCTAGATGGCGGGCGCCAGGGTGACGTCCCCGTGGGTGGCCGGGCACGGGCCGTGGGCAGGGGGCCGGGAAGCCCGGAGGCGCAGGCCATGCTGTGTTGGCGGCCTCACCCGTCATGGGGTGTCATGGGGTGTCACGGGGCCAGGGGCCCCCCTAGACTGGGGCTCTCTCCCGGCAGCCATAGCACAGCTGCTTCTGTGCCGCAGACACGCAGGGCCCCACGCCCTGTGACCCCCTCCCTCCCCAGCGCCCTCCGGGAGAGGGAGTGCCCCCCGCCCCCGTCTGCCCGCCCGCCCGGGACTCACCGAGCAGTGCTCCGCCTCCTGCACTCCCACCCCCAGGATCTTCCTGGCGAGCAGCTTCAGCGACGGCCTTCCGCTCTGGGGGACACAGATGGGGTCAGCACACAGCTCTGGGGGTGCTGTGCTGGGGTGTGCCTGTGGCCCAAGGGGCTGGCGACACCCCCAAGGTCCACAGAGGCCAGCGGGAAGGAGTCTGCGTCCCCACCTGCCAGCCCAGCCCCCACTCATTTCTGGGGAGGCCCCATGTGGCACCCGTGGGAGCAGCTAGGAGGCGGCTCCTCACCCCCATCTGGGGTCTTTTGGAAAGAACCTGCCGCGGCCACACTGACCCTGCTCATCCTTTGGCCTTTGAATTTCAAAGGTCAGTGGAAGGAAAACCCCGCCCCGCCCCGCCCCGGCACGTCGGGCCAGGGGCCGGGAGCCACAGCCTGGACCCACCTTCACTTGGCTCTTGAAAGGTTTATATTTCTGGGTGTCCCGGATCTTCTTTTTTGGGTGATCGAGAAGCAGTACCTGGAAGAGCACAGTGGCGTCACGCCTGAGCTGAGACAGCAGAGAGGCCCCCCTTTTCTTCAAGCATCCACTTAACGAGGAACACCCAAGTTAACACCCACACACACGAAGGGGGCAACAGGAGCTGGGACGTCTGTCCTTGGCCCGGCCGAGGTGGTGCCGGCAGCGAGAGCCCCAAGACCCGCAGTGGACAGGGACAGGGACAGTGCACCTCGAGCCCGCGGCGTCCCCAGGGGAGCGACCGCGAACCCCGCTCCTGAGATGGCAGCGCCACGAGACCGCACGTGGGCGGCAGAGGGCTGGCGTCCAGTTTGAACAGTCCAAGTGCACCTTAGAAGGCGCTTAAGGGCACGTTTAGCAGTCCCCGAAATAGCTGAGTGTTCCACAGAACACTGAGCGGCCCAGAAAGGCCTGACGTCGGCCTGCCTGGGGTTCTCGGCAGGACCGGTGGGTCAGCTCTGCCCGCAGCCAGAGACCCCAAGACGCAGGGGCCGGAGGCTACACCAAGTCCTCCCAGCCCTGTCGCGGCCCCCCGATGCCCGACAGAACAGCCGCCCGGGCGGGGCTCTGGCCCCGCCGCGCCCAGCTGGCACCTGGTCCTCAAGGCGCCGGCTCACCGCCTGCCTGAGGGACACGGACGCTGCGACGCCGTCAGAGGCGGCGGTGTGGGAGCCCCGACTCCCGGAACCGTCCAACCCAGTCGGCGGGACCTGAGCCCGTGACCAGAACATTCCCAGCTCTGGACATAAACGCCGCTCATCAAGCCCCCGGCGTGTGCGGACAGACGGCCGTGCGGACAGACGGCCGTGCGGACAGACGGCCGGGCCGCACCTTCAAGTCGTTGTGCAGCGCGTGGCCCACGAGAATCCGGCCCCTCAGCAAGCCCGCTACCTCCTTCTGGACGACGGCGAACTCCTCCCCTGGAAAGGCAAGGACGCGTTCAGCCGCACCGCACCGGGGCGCCCTGGCCAGGCTGGGCCCCGACAGGCCGTGCTGGCCCGAGTGAGCGATCGCTGTCTTACGTGTCCCTCACTGGGGACAGACAAGGCTGCTCCCTCGGCCCGGAGGGGAGGGTCCCTGCTGGAGGGCCCTGGCTTACCCCCAGGGGCGACCCTCCCTCCCTCCCGCAGGGGTCCAGGCAGGGCCTGGGACCGAGAGGCTGGTGGGGCAGTGCGGGGACAGGAGCAGCAGGGACACCGTGCAAGATGGAGGGCCGAGAGGCGCCGCGCCGACGGGCCCGGGACGGAGCAGGGACCTAGAACCTGAAAGCTTCTGTCCAATCCCCGAGTCCCCCTGAATGCTCTCCGCATCCCCGCCGTGGCCCAGCCATCGGCGGACCCCCCGATGGCCTTCAGGCGCACCTGGCACTGTGCCCCATCTCGTCGCCCCTTGGGCCACCTCCTGACCAGGTCAGCACGGCTCAATCTCCTGCCTCCACCCACAGCCACGGTAGCCTGCCCGAAGCCCAGCCAGACCAGGCCTCCCTGGCTCACAGCCTGCCCGGAGTCCTCCCCAGGGTGCGCCGGGCCCACGGCCCTTCTGCTGGTCCTCCCGCCCTGGCTTGGGCCCAGATGCTAAGTCACGCGGCGAGCCGGGGCCCGGTCCCGTCGTTGGGTCGGGTGGAGGGAAGACAGCGAGGGCGTCTGACGCGCCCCCGGGGGGAGGCGCGGTGGCGGCCCTAGGACAGGCCGGGGAGGAAGGGGAGGGGCGGCGCCGTGCGCCCAGAGACCCACCCTGCCCGAGGTGCTCCGGCCGGATCCCGCTGACCGCCGTCCTGTAGTCCGTCACCGGCTGGCGCGGCCGGACGTACTTGTCGTACACGCACTTCCCGAACTGGTTCACGAGGGACACGCGGGCCGCCATGCTCTCCTCCCCCCGCGGGCCCACGCCCACCATCTCGCAGTCCAGGGCCAGGGCCTTCGTCAGGCTGCAGGGAGCCACGGGGCCAGCTGAGTCGGCGCCTGCACCCCGACACGCACCCGGGGCCCCCGGCCCGCCCTCCGGCCCTGCCCACCGCCTACCCGCCGAAGGCCTGCTCCTTCACCAGCGTCACGCCGCACTGGCGCTGGCTCTGGCCCAGCTGCTTTCTGGCCACCTGGGCGGCCTCCGGGCCTATGGCCGCCTCGATGTCCTCTGGGTCCACGTCGTCAAACCAGATGTCATCCCTGAAAGGCAGAGGCAGGCGGTTCCCATCCTGTCAGCGGCTGAGAAAACACGCGCATGCTCCCACACTCGGGCGCCGCGGCGGGCAGGGGACGCGCGGCAGAAACACGCCACCCCCTCGCCCACGTGCGCGGTGGCCTCACGCTCTCCTTTCACTGGGGGGGCGTACCAGGAAAGGGGGGCGCAAGTACCACGGCCACACTCAGCCCAGGGGCGATGCCTGCCGCACCCTGCTGCCAGCTCAGCTGACGCGGCGCTTCCGCAGAGCCCTCCGGGCCCGCGCGCGGCTCCTCCCGGGACTACTGCTCACCCGGCCCCGCGAGGCACCAAGACCTCAGGTAGGTCTCCCGCTCAACACCAAGCCGAGAGGAGTGCCACTCAGCCCACGACTCACAGGCCGCTCCTGCCCAGCCCTGCACACCAACGACCACCATGAGGGTCGCCGAGTAGCCCCCTGGCTGAGGCTTCCCTCAACACCCCAGATAGCCACACAAAGGCCCCGGGAATGGGCCCCAAACCACCCAACTGGCAAGACACAGGAATCGAATGCGAACTCGGGTTTCTCCGGCTCCAGCGCCCTTTCTTGGGGGGTTGCTCTTGGGGGGCGGCCCGGGTGCTCCGGGGACACGTGACAAGAGCACCAGGTGAGGCGCCGGGGGATGCGGGAGGATGCAAGCCTCCGCTTTGCAAGGAGACGGGCCTGGGTGCTGGGCCTGAGGCCCGGGGCGGCCCCGCCAGGCCCTGGCGGCAGCTCCGGCCGGGACTTACTCAGTGGGTGGGGCCGGCGTGGGGGCTGCAGGAGCCTCCTTAGTTTTCCGTTTTTTTTGCTTGATGTCCCCTCGTTTTGAAGAAAGGCTGCCATCTGCCCTCTTCCGGGCCCCCACCTCTCTGTGAGCGGCTCCGTTGGCCTGGGTGGGGGGTTCTGGCTGCTTCCTGCTCTGCAGAGGTCCTGGAGGAGCCGAGCCTCCGTGGGCAGCCCGCTCTGGGTTCTCTGTCCCCTTTTCTTCTCTTTTCGCTTTTTCTGAGGTCTTTCTGCTGTGCTGGGTAACTTTGGGCTGCTTTTTGGGGTCCATCTGAGAGTTCTCAAGAGGCTTTTCTGGGACCTGTGACTTTTGTTTCAGCAGCTAATAAGACCCAAAATAAAATATATGACACATTTTCATTTGGAAATCATGCACAAGATGTTAAAAACAGGAATGTATGTAAAAACACGTGTACACACACCAATCACACCCACCTGTACCTCCTGCCACACCCCTGGAATTCCTCTTCAAGTGCCTTGGGAAAAGTCCCCATTCTCACCTCTAAGTCAACTTCGAGGAAATGATCTTTGCTTATCTCATTAGACCCTTAACGCAACGTCTGCCTCCTCACCATTCAGCTCCCCTCCTACATCTTCAGTAGGGACTGACTGGACAGAGGCTTCTCCCTGAGCCCCAGGGGGTGACAGGCTTTTTCCATGTTCACAGCGAGTGGGAGCTCACTGTAGGGTGACTGTCCTCACAGTTTAGGCCAACACGCTGGTGCACTGACCTACTTCCTCCTCCAGATCTGGGTTTGCTCTCCCTGGGAGTCTCAGGAGAGGCCGGAGTGCCTTAGTGGCAGCTCTTGTCAGCCTGGAGGTAGCTGCTGCAGCTCTATTCTCACCTGGGGCGGGGGAGAGGGACTCTCTGAGATTGTCCCCCTGGTCGCAAACCCCAGCATGGCTGATCTCCACCACGGCCAAGATCTGCAGGTGGCCAGGCACTGGGGCTGCCAGGGGAATTTCCTGGGTCCCACGATGAGGCCTCCCCTTCCTAAGCTGTCGGCTGTGCCGAGAGGTTCAGGCAGCTCTTCTCTGTCCTCCTGGCTCACTCTGTGCCTCCGTAGGAGTCGCTGACAGCCAGCGGTGGCGATGAGCCCAGACCCAAGCAGAATGCGCGCCTCTGCGCCCATCCCTACCAGCTAGATGACCCTGCGCCAAGCGCCTTCATCATTCTGTGCCTCAATTTCCTTTCCCAGATACCGGCTGGAAGGGCGGCAGTGAACTCCTAGGGAGGTGGAGTTTCTGAGTGAGGCGCAGGAGTGAGTCTGACAGAGCAAGCCCTGGGGAAGTGCTGGCCCAGAGAGGCGGTGGATCAGCGCCGCCACCGGGTTCTGGCAGGTCCTGCCGTCCCGGCGCAATCTCGGGGCACGCATTTACCTCTCTCGGTCCATTCCCGCACCTGCACGGTGGAGACCACAGTCCGTCTGGCCGCGCCGCCGCGGGGCGTGGGGTGACAAACCGCAGACACGCGGCGCCCGGGGCAGCACGTGCCTGCGCGCGCCCGCACCCACCCGCTGCCGCGGCGCCGAGTCCGCAGCCCCCGCCCGGGCCCGGCCTTACCTCCTGCAGCGCCTTCCAGTTCTGGGAGAAGTCCTCGGGGGCCTGCGGGGGCCGCCCCGCGCCCAGCGCGGGGGCGCGTCCCGGGGGCGCGCCGGCTTCTCGCGCTCTGTTTTTCCAGAACCACTTCCTGCTTTTCTTCCGAGTCGGCTTTCCGGCCGGCCGCGGCCCGGGCCCGGGGGTGGGCTCGCGCGCCTTCACCATCGCGTCCGCGGAGCACCGGCCGAGCCCCGAGACCCGGAAGCGGCCCGGAAGCGACCCCCGCGCGTCACGACACGTGCGCCCCAGCCCCCGGAAGTGCGCGGCTCTCGCCGCCCGGCTGGAAACCCGGCCTACGCCTCTCGTTCCGCGCCGCCGGGAGCGGGCCGAGCGCGCGGTGTCCAGGGCGGCGACCGAGGGTCGAGTGGGGGCAAGCCTGGGTCTCTCCAAGGCCGGGGTGGGGTGCGAGAGGCGGGCGCCGGAAGGGAACAGGGCGGCTGTCCGTGTGGCGCGGCCGCTGAGCCGGCGGGGTGAGGCGGCCGCCAGGGGGCGCTGGGGCTCGCTGGCCCTCCGGGCTCTGGCCCGGGCGCCTCCGTCGTGGGGAAACTGAGGCCTGGGCCGAACGAGCGCTCCGGCCCGCCGGCTGGTCTGCCGCAGCTACCGGGCTGCAGGGGCCCCCGAGCAGGATCCCGTGATAGCAACGAAGCCCCGCACCAACTTCGTGCAGTCTGTTCCAGCCCTGCAGTGACGCGCCCCAGCTCGGCGAGTCCTCGGCAAACTGGGACGAGGCGCTCGGACGGAGACCCTCGAGCATTGAGAAACGTTCAGATCTAAACTTTTCTGGACACTCGCTCACAGACACAGCAGAGCCCGGAGGCCTACCCGCCCCCTGGAGCCGAGTCCGAGGCCCCGGGAGCCCGAGGCTCACCCAGGAGGGGTCTGAGACGGCCTCAGCCCTCTCCTCCTTGCCAATCAGTTTACAATAAAGTTTCTTTTCTCAGAACCCTGTATCGTAATCTGGTCTGTACAGATCCGGGAGCTGAGCAGAGATTTGTTACCATTGTTTGGTAACAAGACAACGTGGCAATGATTGTTCTAGATTCATTTATATGGACAAGAAGGATTAGCCACCAACTAGAGAGGCCTCTGCCTCCCGCTGACAATTCCTGGGTTAGCAACGCAGCCCGGCTTCTCAGTGTTTAAACCTTCCACTGTGGGGGTCGGGGGTGGGGGGTGGGGGAGGGGGGAATTGCTCAGGAAAGTA
>PVIJ01011618.1:0-53933 GCA_004024925.1 Scalopus aquaticus
ACAATCATGTATACACTTTATTTGGAGGTTATGGGATTTATTAATCTGATTACAATGCAAACTTAATCCTCAGCAAGGATTAATAATTAGCATCAAAATATTAACTTGTGCTCCACCCTACTTCTTTTGGCACAAATGATTTCTTGTTTACAGATATGATGTTCTGACTTTAAAATTACCCAGGCTGTTAATAAATTCCCTCTCATTTCATAATACTTTCTGAATGACTTGAGCAGTTGCTTCGTTAGGGACTACAGGGCATTCTAACTAGATCCCGACTCTAGTATGCACCAGACAAGACCCAGATAACAGTGATGGCCAGGAGAGGAGGGAAAGAACATGAGCTTTGGGGTCAGACTGACATAGTTTAGAAACACACCCTGGACTTCAAGATTATTCAACCTGGACATAAGGACTTACTCTTTCTATGTCTCAGCTTTCTCATTTCTCAGATGAAAAATAATAATAGGACATTTCTCATACATTGGAAAACCATTAGCACTTAGAATGCAAACAGCAAACACTAGCTTCTTTCCCATGCTTTGCCTCCTTTCTTTCTTGCCCAGTTCTTGTTCCTCCTTTCTTCCTATACACACCTCGCATTCCTATCACCTCTCCTCACTCTCTGATGGAAGAGATGGGAAAGATATTTAATAGAAAATGTTCCTATCAGCCCTGATATAGAATTTTAATTTTTAAATATTTTTAATTGTAACAGGCAATGGCACTATTACATAAAGTTAAAAACTCAGATCACTCCAAATCACATTGTTAACAAAAACCTTTTAATCTTTGCTTATTAGCTTTTACCTATTGCAAATTTTAGATCATAAACAATCACATTGTATGTATTATCTTAATATTTATTGTGTTCAATTAATTGTATAACAAGAATTTTTGCATAGTTCTCTTTTATATAAAAGTTTCACTTAATATAATAAATTGTTGATATTTCTATGATGTCCAACATTTAGAAGATTTTCAGTTTTTTCTTAAAAAAGTTTTTAAAATATTTTGGAAACACTGTTCTGGAAGGTTTGTAAGGTCCTTTATAACTTCTACTGTCTATGATTTGTTCCTTTATGTAATAGTTCCACAAAATACAAAAGCCGTAGTCCTCCTTTCCTTTTTTTTCTCCCCTGGTTGGTTCTTTCCTTCCCTCCCTCCCTCTTTCCCTCCTTCCATAAATACATAAAAGCTTCTGAAATACCACTGTGCGCCTGATACCATTTTAGTCACTGGCACAGTTGAACCCCCTTGAGATCAGATACGATCAACAGGAAGCTCCATGTTTGTGCCTTCAGAGGGCTTCCTTACACCAGAGGGACCCTGGCACAGCCCCCCATGATCCCTCCACCCCTTTTCTAACTGACTTATCTGACTTAGCCTTCAGCTCCCTCACTCAGCTGAATGCTCAGGTCTTATCAGGCTCTGCCCCTTGTCCCTTTGGTCTCCTGGTTACTTACTTGTGGTCTTCCTTACCTGGCTTTTTTGTTTTCTGCCAATTTCTTGGCTTCTTGCTCAGGAAAGATAGGGTTCTTCCCCGACTTGTCTGTCATTCCCAGTACAGTGTGGGTGACCTAGGAGTTTTCTGTCTTGCTTCACATTGAAAGGCTTGGTGTCTTCACCTGTGTGCAGTTTAGAAGCTTCTGCCTTCAGGCTGTTTCTCTGGTTTCTGGTTTAGTCCTTCAGGTACTGGCAAGTCTTTACCCTGATTCTGGCAATTCACTCATCCTTTTGTTGTGTTGAATTACAATCATGGTTTATAGTTTTATTTTTGACATTCAAATGTTTTATTCATTTCATGATCACAAATGACTTCTTCCTGTATTTCTGGCAGCCTGTTGGGTACAAGGGTTAGTAGTATATAGTTCATCTCAGATAGTTAATATCAGTTAATCTTGAGAGCTGTCGCTTAGGATGAATAAGAAACATGCAATGATACAATTACTGTCCCATGTATTCAGGTGTCTCAGTGGAGGTCAAGGACAAAGTTCTGAGATAATAAAGATGACGCAGGTCATGCCACGCATTGGTGACTCTTAATAATCAGTATTAATCATGGTTATAATTTTTTTCAATGACTCAGGAATGCAACCAAGGCCCTCATTTATTACTATTATTATTATTGTATTCTCAGAGCTGGGCCTGACATATAGTAGGTGGTTATTAAATACTTTCTAACTAAGTGAGTGATGCTTTTTCTTATAAGAGAAAATAAATGTTTTTAGAGGAGTCAGCTTTATACCACAGTTTCAGGGAATGAATTGTGATGAAAAGTGAAGATTGCTTTTGCTTGAAAGAGGCTGACAAATTTCCCAGACCCCGGGATCACTTTATGCGGTGTGTGATTTAGGGGTGAGCGAGCACGCCGAAGCGCTCCACTTGAGCTGAGTGATGGGGAATGAGTTGTGGAGCTGTGGTCTTAGATGGTATTTTGTGAAAAATAGTAGGAGATTTATGGCTATTAAACAACTTTGTAGCTGCCCCCTTCTTGTTTTGAAGCCTGCCAAGTCTCTCCTCCTGCGGTCTGTATCATGTTCCTTCAGGGCATCGTGATGTTCAGAAAACCCACTGGAATGCAGGTTTCCACGGAATACACCCAATGGGAAGGGGCTTGAATTTTACACATTCATCCAAAGACATTTGTTTTCAGTAACCGCTGAGTGAAATTCTCACTTCGCACGTCTCACGGCTCTTGTAGGCGGTACTGTACTTTCATTGAATCTTTTCTAGGAAGGTTGCCAAAGTCCTACCTTCCTTCCTGCATAATGGAAACTGCAGAGAGCAGTAGATTAGTGACTATTATCATTATTGATGTGAATTTAAAAAATTATTAGCTACTCTCCAATTGTAAGTAAGAGAAGATTAGAGAAACCTTTACTGTGCTTTGACAAATCTTAAGGAGAGTGTATACAAGGCTGGAATGAGCATTTCAAACCTTGGTTGGAAGGGGATAAATATTTACTATTATCGAGTCTTTCCATTCTCTCATCACACTAAGTAGCTTTAGAAGAAACAGAATGGGGTATTTCGTCATAAGATGTCAACCAGAAATGGGATCAATCCATGTTGTGCGAGTAATTGTTGAAGGCAATTGTTGGAGGAAATTTCCCTCTAACTATGGGTTCCTATCAACATGGGCCTGAATGGATCAGGGAGGAAACAGGAGTCTTCATTTTTCAATTTTCATGTTTAATTTTAAGAAATTTAAAAAACAGAAAAGTTTTAAAATGCATTTAACTACCATACAAGATTTGTATTTTTTGGTATTTTGACATGTTTGTTTCAAGTCTTGTGTTTAAAACAGAGAAATAATCTCATACATAAAACTGAAGTTCCCCATACCACTAGCCCCAGTTCCGATACCCAGCCTCATGGCAGAAGCACCCATTTTCGTGAACTGTATTTAACTTTTGTAATGTTTACTTGTTTTCATACACCCATGAGATACAGCACTTTATCCATTTTCCTCATTGATGAGCAATGAGATCATTTGCAGTTTGTTCCGTTACAAATAATGCTGTTGTAACATTGTTTGTTTGCTTGTTTATTTATTCCAACCTACAGACCTAAGTGAAAATTTCCATTGTATATATATTTTAATGGAATTGGTGTACCTCTTTTCAATGGTATTAAATCTTGTTAAATTATTTCCAAAGTAGTTGAACTAATGTTTGTTCCCACTGGCAAGGTGTAAGAAGAGTTTTATTTCTCTTTATTCTTCATACCACTTGTCACTATGTGACTTAAGTGTTTGCCAATGTGATAGATAGAAAAAACTTATTTTAATTTGCATTGCCCCTAAGAGCCAGTAAATTTGACATTTCCTCTTTGTTTACCTCACTCAGATGTTCTCTTCTTTAAGTTACCTGATATTTCTTATGTCCATTTTTTTCTACTAAATTTTTATTTATATAGGGACATTCTTTATGCATTCTGCATACTAATATTTTACTATAGATGTTGCAAATATCTCTTAACAGGAGTGATTTAAAGATAAAATGTAAAACTCTCATTCTTTGCCATAGGTATTTAGAAAATTTGGCAAGGATTCAAATGTTGGAGAGTATTTGTAGTTCTGAAGATTCAGATTTACCCATACTTCCCTATTCCTATTTTAGTCAAATCCTCTTAAGCCTAAAAATTCCTATTTTAGGCAAGTAAAAAAAAATTACTGAAAATTTTCCATTTATTTCTGTTATACTCAAAATACTTCAGTTTCAAGAGGAGTTCTTTTTATTGGGCAAGTAGTATGCAAATTGAGGACATTGTCTTGTCCATTTCCTTCATATGATAATTGTGCTTTTCTGAATCATGATTATAAGCATAACACTCAGAGAACATGTGTGTATATATCACTTTTGAAAAGGTCAGGTGGTCTTCATTTTGATAAAAGCCAAGCCAAAAGGCTGTAGTTAGGATCTTTATTTGTAGATGTTTTCCTAAACATCCATCCATTTGAAGTCTCACCAAAAAACATAGTTTCAAAATTGTTCTTTTCCTGGATTCTTTTCCATGACTTGCGTTTATAAATGGGCACTGAGGAGAAATGCAATTAAGTGCTAGGCATAGAATGATGACTGCAAAACAGAACTCAAGTCACACAATTTTTCCTTTGACTACAATTGGAAATAAACTAAATGGCTATTTTACTCTTGGTTATAAAAGTCTAATGTTTTGCCCAGTCAGAGGTATTTGCTGAAAGGTAGTTTTTTCTAGTAATTTTGGGAAAAACTGTCATCAAGTTGTCAACAGCCCAAATTAAGATTAAAAATACTAGGAAATATCACAATCTAGCAACTTACAACTCATACCTGAATTTTGGGATTTCTAAGCAGTGAGGTGGAGCAGAAATACCAATAGACTCTATGGCCTCTTCCTCAAGAAGTCTTCTAGATCTGTGGAGGATGCCCTCATGTCCCCATCCCATATGTGTCCTACTGGGAAGGCAAATAGATACAATACAGAACATGATCCTTGTGTCTCATCCTGTAGGAATTGCAAAAACCTGAATGCCAAATGGAGAGACATATTATCATTCTAGTATTTGAATTTTAATCTGATTTCTTACTCTTTTTATATTTTTTCAGTATTGTAAATATCTAATGATGTAGTATCTAGCAAGTCTTATCTTCTTTTTAAAACATCCTTTTTGGTGACTGAACTTTTATCTAGCTAGACCTGATACCCTTGGGTCAAGCTTTAAACACCATATATTTCCCTTGGAGCTGGGTGAAGTAATGCTACCTGAAATCTGTCTACCTTAGGGACACTGCTTCTGATTTTGCTCCATTCAGAACTCTTTCTATAAGTCTCCCCTGAAAGCCGCTTAATCAAACATCTCAAATGTCAGAACCAGGGTTTAAAGGGTTTTTCTAGCCAGTAGGTCTAATCTCCTACTTAGTTTTGATTCCTATAATGTAGATAATCTCTTTGGAGAAAAAGTCTGCCCCTAGCAGGTCAAATATATCCCATAGAATGTATTTCCTATTCCAAAAAGAAAAATGTAGCATTAATGAAATTTACTTTTTCATGAAGCTTGGAAAGGTTGTAAGCTTAGGATTTTGATCCTAGCAGATGTTCTTTTTTGGATATTAAAAGAAAAGTAGCATTTGATTCAGAATTCCCAGAGTTGCAATGGTGATGCTTCTTGCTATAAGCAGCCAGATTCTGAATGTGACTTACCTGTCATCAGTTCTGAGTGACAGTGGACCTCGCAGCCATAGCCCTTTCTTCCTGCCATGGCCCCCTGTGAATGTAGCATTAGAGAAAGAGGTGGTTAGCAGTCTGGGTCACCCCATATATAGTATGAGGGCTAAAGAGCTCTTTGTGTACCATCAGAAGCATCTTCATAGATATTTTTCATCTGATTTAAGTCTTACAATGGCAGAGTTTTGCAGACAGTCATTCAATTTCCAATTTCAAGATAATATCGATAAACTTAGCCAGAGACACTGCTACAAGGTTTGCAGCAATTTCTGTCCTTCCATGTGGTCATGCCATACTCCTGTCTCAAAACTTGAGCATCTCACTGTCTCAGGGTCATTGGGCCCCATCCATCCTGGGGGCAAAATTCAGCCATATTACTGGGTGTCCGTAAAAATCTACTCACAGTGAGGATTTCATTTGTGGGAATTATTGGAAGAAGGCCCGTGACAAAAATCTAAATCTGCTCTGTTCCTGCCTTCCACTTATCTCTGTCCTACCTCCTCCTTTTCTCAATGTGGCACAATGAACAAACCCTCCCCTTGTCTCAGAGCCCATCCATCCTTACGAGGCCCTTCAACATTTTGTATTCTGACCTCCACTTAGCAGAATATTATCTCAACACAGACAATTCTTGCTTCCTAAGGAGAGTCTTGGTCGACAGGGTACCCCAAGACCCAAATCCCAAGAATAAATGTTTGAGAAGCGAAGGTATTTAGCATTTGGTGTTGCTTCATGGTGGATATTTGCTTTTATCACACAGGATTCCAGTGATAGTGTTGCTGCCTCTCCGGAACACCGCTATACACCCCTGCCTTCTGCTTCCAGAGAACTCACCAGCCACAGAGGTAGGAACTAAACTTTTTATTGCTCTCAGTGGTTGCACAGAGGGACACTTGGTTATGCAGAGAGCTCTGGGCTCATTATTGCTGCCTCGGCACTTAAGAAGGAACACGGTGCTTTTTAAGTCCTTGATGAGAAAACCATGCCTGTCAAACCTAGTGATTTTTACTCATATTAAACAAAATTTAGTGGCAGTCTACTGGGAAGGCAAATAAATCCATGGCGTAATACAATTTTATGATATTTTTTCTTTAAATAAGGACATTTAGTACTTAAAAATTACTAAGTAGATGGTTACCTCCAGAAAAATGATGGAGAGAGATTGGGAAACTCATTAATATTTGTAGAAGTATCATAGTTTGGGAGTTTAATAGTTGAAATCAAATAATAATTTCAAAATAAATGAACTCTGCGTTACTCTGAAAAAGAGTTTTAGTGTGCTTGGCAACATTGAAGATTTGTGCATTGGAGTCAATTGTGCAATTTTCCCTGAATTCTCTGAGCCTGGGAACGTTAATTTGGTTTACTCGGTACTTGTAAAGCCTTGCCATATCTAGAGTTGTGTGGAATATAATTGAAGAATGTTGTATCCTTTAACCTGACTGCTTGGCCTGAGCTCTTTGTGGTCACCTTTGTTGAAGTTGGTTAGGACAGGGATATGTCATGTAGTGTAACTTGTTGACCTTGTTTTACCCTGATTATGACTTTAGCCTTGTTTTCTCATTGTGAATCTGCCATCCAAAGGTAAGTAAAAACTGACTTAGATTGAGGTCATCATGCACTTTAAACGTCATCTCCCCAAGCAGAAGAACATTTGCCTTTGTGTTTGCAGGGGACACTGAATAAGGGCTGTTCCAGCTTTGTCACCCTCCCAGTGAGGTTGCAAAATGGGTGTTTAGGAGCACAGGCTGACGAGATGCACAGAAAGTGGTGGAGCTGGCCCTCTAAGAGGACATGTGGGTGCTGGGCAAAGGGTATACTTATGTTCTGCAGGAAACAATCAAGAGAGTAATGCAGGATCTCAGATGTGTGTGACGTGGTCTGTGTTGCCTGTTTGATGTCTGGACTCCTTAACATTTTTCTACATTTTAGCATATGTTGGCTCAATTACGGTTTGTTATGATTCTCTTCATTAAGTATAAATTTTATGAAAATAAATTTTGCTTACAGTAAGGTAAATAGGTGATGATGTAATGTTTAGTGGAACATGAACAGGTCCTCTTTATTGATTATTCTTATGAGGGTCTGGAGTATATGCCTTCAGAGTGTGATTTTTTGAATTCTCCTGGAGAAATAGTAATATTATTTCTAGATGAGATAATAAATTAACCCAGCATCATCTCCTTATGGATTTACTCTTTTTACTCTTTGGTTTTTTTGTGTTTATATAAGGGTAAATTTACTCTGCATAGGAACTAAAGTCTCAGAGCCCTCAAGTCCACTGGTAAAAATTGATCTGGCCTTGAAATTGAGATTTTGCAACAGAAGGAAGTGATTAAATAAATAATGACCACAATAAAAGGACAATGATCATCTGGTATTATAACAATAAAATGAGAAATCTGAATCTTAAAGAAATGGAATTTAAGACTATGTTTGGAAGATGTTTTTGAATAATATTTGGAGTATACAAAAATGGTGAAGGTGATTAGAGTAAAAAAGGGTGCCCTTGAATAGCACCAGAGCCCCAAATTAGTGATAAAAATGTTATCTGAAAGGAGCCAACTACAGACATCTCAATTGTACTGAGGAATATCCCTACACATAAAATGCACTGGTTGCCTGATTAGTGCTAAGGATTTGGATGTTGAAAAAATGTAATTCTACATCATGAGACCATCACTAGTTTTTTGGTCCTAAGTTGGGAAAAGACCAGAATAGAGAGAGCCAAAGAAAATCACTGAAGCTTGATTGTTGGACTTATTTATGTAGGGAGAAGATAAAACTGTCACCTTTCACTTTGGCATAAATCTTACATTGACAAATGAGGAAAGCCATAATTTTTGGCACCCAGAATAGAACCATTTAATGACATCTCGCTTTTTTGATAGTTATTCTAAATTTCTGATCATATACATCACCAGACTGAGTGTTATTTGTGAGTATATTTGTGGAACAGTTTACAAAACACTTATGCAGAGAGTTATTTGCACATTGTGAGTTCAGATTATATCAGTTCTTGCCCAAGAGAAATTCTCTATGATGTTTGAAACTTAGTCTATAAAATCCTTAGTGGAAGTTCTATTTGCAAATCATTTTTGAGTCATCTAGTTCCCAATCTCTTTTCATTCCGCACCAACAACTACACAAACTGGGGGGCAGTAGTTCATGTGCAAATTGCTATTTTTCTGCACACGCCATTTTCCCTTGTCCTTTTATGTAACTTACAATGTCAGTTATGATAGGCCCAAGATTCGTGTCCTAGAGACTGTGGATTCAAATGCAAAGAAAGTGTGGGCCCAGAATAATGATCAGATGATAGAGGATTCTCTTTGTCAATATTTAATAGATAATCCATACATCATAGAGATTGTAATGTGTGATACTTTGTTTCCCTCATGAAAATTTTCCTGATCTTAACTGTATTGAAGTTTCCCCCTTCTTGAGATACTTAAAGTGGGCATTTCTATCTTCTAAGTGTATTTGTTCATATCCTGCTTTGTACAAGAGAGAGCAGGTATATATATGTCTTCAGCTCCTCATAAACGAAAGCTCCCTGAAGGGCAGTACAGAGTATAACCTTTCTTCTATTTAACATCTCTGACTTCCACTCCTTCTTCAACTTCCAGCTTAAACATCACAGCTTCCAGGAGTATTCCTCTGATGCTGGCCTACGCATTCATATTAGGCCAGTGTTCCCTACTTGGGGCTGTTTTCCTAGATAGGCTATAAATTTTGGGGGGGTGGTAAGAGGGTAAAGGAGATTGGATCTCTGTGTTCACTATTGTATCTGAAGTGCCTGGCATGGCCCTCTTATTTAATTGGAGCTCAGTAAATATTTGTTCAGTACACGATGAGTTATAGAAACCCAGGGCAAAATCAGTTATACTGAAATACCTCTGTAAGTAACTTGATTGAGTCTCAGAAAGGAGCCCTGTCTTCCTTTGCGGGTGAGCACACACTGAAGGGAAAGGCCCAATCCTGTTGATCGCTGAACTCACCCCTTGTCCTTCCCCAAACTCAACTCATCAAGGGCAGGAGCCTAACTATTGATTCATTGCCAGATGACATTTAGCCACATAGTGTAACCAAGTAGGTACTTGCTTTACTGTAGTTTTCAATCTCTGGTGTTTTGGTGGTAAGAAGGGCATAGGATAAATTGAAGCAACTAATGGAATTATTTTACCAAAACAGAAGCTCTCAAAAACAGGCTATACTCTCTGTAAGACATAGGTTGTAATATACACTTGTGTTTTTATATACACAGGTTTTACCCCTGCAGTCTCTCTGAGAGCCCTGGCCTAGGTCAGAGCATGTCATCAGAGTACGGGTAGACAATGGGCTTGTTTAATGAGCTCAGTTGCTACCTGGTGCCAGTCTATATACCGTATCATCAGTGAGTGTCTATTTTAATGTTGACACGTTGAAATGTTGGCAAAGTGTCTCTCTAAATATGCTCAGCACAGACCCCTGCACACCAGGCATGGACACTCTTATACCTGCTAACTGCTAGACATGGACTTTGCTTTTATATAGACCATCGTGTCTTTTGGAGAAAACATCTCTATTTAGAGCATAGACCGTGTTCTCCTGGAGAGAGCCCTATAACATCAGGAGGGTGAGTATTATCATTCCCATTTTACAGAGGGTGACAGCAAGAACTACTGAGGGAGTCTGAGTCTCTCAGTGACAGAAGCAAGGAACAAAATCAGAGTTCTGTGTCCTTGATTTACAGACCACCCCTGACATTTGTTTTCACAGAGGACATATTGATCAAGTACAGGCAGGACTCACTGTGGGATTGCATTGGAGAGAAGGGGAGAAATAGTTCAGGGGCAAGGACAGCCAGGAAGTGTCCATGGCCAGGGTGAATTTCCGAAGCCTATGCTGAGGCTACAGCTACAGTAAAGTAGAACATCCTTGCCTATTTCTGTCCAAAAAATTCTGTGTTACTCCCTTCCTCACCACTCCCCCCACCCCTTTCATAAATTCAGGAGCTTCGAAAGTTTGAAAAACCAAAAGGAAAATGCTATGGTATCAGTCTAAATTCTGACAGGGAAAATAGAAGACACGTCACTGTGTGTTCAAATTATGAAGGGTTTTAATGTGAGGGAAGAGAGGCTTTTATAAGCAGTGAAGATGCCACCTAATCTCAGCTTCGGCATTGAGGCGGGTGATTCTCAAGAGCTTGCCGAAACATTTCTGCACATCTCAGGAATACCTGAGACACTCCTATGGTCTTTCTCAATTTGTAGCACCAATTGGGTATGGAAAGGGGTATGTGTGTGTAGAGGGGTGTAATCAAAACGTTCACTGCTTCAAACGTTAGGACTTCCTAGCCATTGCCTTGCGTATCCTCTTCAGATTTCCCACTCATACTCCATCGTCTCTCTTTGGTCAAACTCTAACCTAGAACCACACACCAAGGGGATTCTGGGTAATGTAGTTTTCATATCTTCCTCTGAGCTACAAAGAACACCTTCAAAAGAGGGGGGTAATGCTGTCTGATTAAAACGAACAGTCCAGCACCTCTGCCATAATCCCTACTCACCAACAGCTAGCATACTGAGAGGCTCCCTCCAGTTTGCTTTCATATACACCTTGCAAAGTAATTGCAAACCCAGTGAAACATTTCAGAATGATTGTTTTTTTTTTCCTGATACTTACGTAGTCCAGAAGATGTGTCATAGTTAGCTTGCCATAGTAAACATTGCACTTTCTATGTATAAAAGAAATATATAAAGGAACTAAGAAGTCAAGGAACTGCTATGGAAACCTATAGGGATTTGATAACCCTCCAGTTCTTGTTGGCAATCTTGCCATTATTTTTATTGACATAGTTGTTAGGTGCTCATCCTCTTCTCCAACCAGGGGCTGGGTCTATTTGTGTTTGAAATTGATTGCTGGGACTGTCACTGAGTAATTTACATAGCAACTTATCATAATTAGTTATCGTTTGCAGTTTCTTTCATGCGAGTTGCATTTTATGCTTAGCAATTGATTTTTCTGTATATCTCCATGAAGGAGCCCAATGTGTGCCATCCAAGAAAGAAAAAGACAAAGAAAAACTGCAAGTATTTTTTACCTGTATTTTCTAAACAGTTTCCACCCAAATAGCATATAATGCATTTTTACAGAAGTAATAAATACATAGAGTTTTGCTTCAACTATTTAAATAAACCAAAATGAAATAGAGACAAGCAAAATCAAATGAATGTGTGTGAAGATGTGACAATGCAGACAAAGATGGGTGAGAGGGGTGGATGTTGGCCAGAAGACCTGCACTCCAGCAAGCAGACTGCTTTCGGAGGGCTCCTTGATAACCAAACTGTTCATCACAGTTCGGTTTAGGTTTGTAGGATTTGGAGGCAATCTGTTTCTTTCAGCCAATTAAAAATTTTTTTTTTTTCTATTTTCTATTCCTACCATCTTGCCAGGTCAACTCCCAAGGAAGGTAGAAAGCTAAGTAGATTTGATCATTATAAATAAAATCTACATGGAATAATAGCAAAAACTCAAGGAAAATAGATGCATTGCTCTAGGTTCTCTTTACAGCATCAAGGAGTCTGTTTTGTTTTGCATGTTAGTCCTTAGTGGCCATTTAGAAAGAGAATCAGCAATATGATGGCTATGGAGACTTTGTTAGGGAGGTCTCACCTGAGATTAGATCCTGTGACTAGACAGCCTGTTTACTTGTTGCTTCTATCTTCCAGAATATTTTGATTAGTCTTTGGAGGGTACTAACAATCACTCGATTTCTCAGAAAACATCACTGATTCATTTAAGGTTGAAAGAAACATGACAGATGTACCTTCCCTCCATGGAAAGTGTATTAAAAACTAGGAGAGGGGAGGAAGGAGGTGGGGGGGAGCAGGGGGAGAGAATACGGGAAACAGGGAAGAAGGAAAGAAAAAAGAGAAAAGAAAATCACACCAGCAACTGGCAAGGAAGGGCTCCAGGTGGATGAGGACACATTTCTTCTGGGGGTCCTGCCAAGTACACACATGGCCTCTGCTCCCCTCGTTCGATCCATGCCATGGCTTTGCCCTGGCTGTGTGGGGGAAGAGGGTGTTGATTCCTTGCACAGAGCTATTATTAGCATTTTCTAATTATGTAAAATGCTTTCCTCTGATGACATTTTCAACAGAACCCATTACTTTAGTTTTCTTTCCTTCATAATGCTTTTATGGGCTTATAATCTTGGTGGAATTCTCAGATGCTGAGAGATGCTAAAGTTTCCTTTATTTAATCGAGGTGACTAGTGATTTGACAGTAGTGGTTGACAGGTTTATTTTATCTGCGTGGCAGTGGGAGTCTATTTTCAGTGTGTGCGCACTGTTCTAAAGTAAAAGGACTTTACTAAGTGCTGAATAAATTGTACTTTCCTTTGATTCTAGACCTTGCTGAAATGGTTTAAAAACTCTAGTCTGGGTCATCAAATTCATCTCCCTGCTGCTTTGCAGGGTCAATAGCTTCCCTCTGTACTGAGCTAGGCTGGGTGCATTGGAATGGAGGGCAGTGTAGATTAAAACTTCCGCATATATATATAGATAGATGTGCATGTGTGTGCACACTGTCTGGGAAGGTGGCAGTGATGGAAGAGCAAGCCAAGTGGAATCTGAAGATGGATGAATCTGTTAGACTATTACCAAGACTGGCGTGGACTTTAGCCAGGAACTTTAAGCAGCCTCCTTTAAGCATTTGAAATCCTGAGGGGTCCATTTCCTATCCTTTTTCTCCAAGGATGATTTTTCACTTGCAGTCTTCAGGATTGCTTTATTTTCTACTCTTTTGGAAGAATTGCAGTGCACTTGCAGTTGCCGAGGTGCTGTGAATTTGGTTCTTCTGCTCTAGAAGCAAAGTAAGGAGGGAAAATGGAATCACCCCACACCCCCAAAGTAACCTTACTTCTTTAGGATGAGCAGGCATAAGGATAACCTCTCTCCAGCTGCCCAAGTGGAAAACATATACCTCCATCTTTAGAAATGGAGGAATTGGGATCGACAAGGTTGAAGGTTCTGAGTGTCCTGAAGTTTTGGCATCATGGACTGTTTCTTCTCTCTTCCATTGCAGGGAAGAGCTGGGGGATGGAGCAAATGACAGGACTTTCTCTGGGCACTGCCACTCAACGACCCCTCTGGGATGGCTTTATTTAGTATCCACTGTGCACAAAGTGTATGTTAGGGTTTGTGGAGAGTTCAGAAATCGAGGACATGGAATTTATGTTAGATTGTGGAGGTACTAAAACTGAAGCAGTGCCAACCAATCAATGTACCACATGTTGCATAATTAAGAGTTGCTTAATTATGAGCAAAAGCTTACTTACTGAGCAAAAGCTGTGTGATAAATGTTTAGAAAAGATAGAAATAAGTATGGGCCAGAGTATCCAGGCATGGCTATTTGGAGAATGTTGGCCTCCAGCTTTGAAGAACATGTAGGGCATGGTTAGGTGGAGGGCAAAAGTAGAGTGTTCCCAAAAAAGGGGAGTGGTTAAAGAAACAGCTCATGGGTAAGAATAGATAGAACTGATGAGAGGAAGGGACTCATTTTTGGAAAAGTTAAGAAATAAGATTACTTAGGGAGGGCAGGTCCCTCTTACAGACCCATTGGATAGGCAGACAGGTCCAGATTTAACTTAAATCTGAATAATGGAGTTGGTAATCTGTAAGTAGTGGCAGGGGGAATTGGACAGAGAAGCGGCTAGATTTGAGTTGGTTCCAGTTTTAGAAGCTTTCCATTTCTTGACACCAGGCTTTGTGACTGCAGACTGTACTGCCTTCAAAGAACAGGTTTCTAGCAAAGGTAATTTAGGAAACAACTTGGTAACAGATGGGGAGGACAGCTGGGGCAGGACACTGCCAGTGGATCAGGGGTGGGATGATGTAAAGGGAACCTGATGGCTACTACGGGGTTGTTGTTTGAGGTTATTGATGATTTGGTCGCTGGGTGTCCCTGGCTCGGACATGAGAAGGAACGGAGAGTCAGTGCATTTCCTCCCTGTGTTATTCAAAGTATTTCTGATACTGGCTTTTGAAACCAAAATTTAGAGCCCAATGTGCAGTTAGGATAACGTTGAAATATTCTAGCATTTGAAGATGAAGGCCTGGAGTGGCTAAGTGGCTTGGGGAACAGAGAATAGGGAAGGAATATGAGAAACATTCGGTAGCAAATGCAATAGACTGACTAAATGACTGATTATATTTAGGGACAGAGAGTGCTAGAGACAGAAGGCTGTGAGGAAGCCAGCCTGGTGGATGGGAAGCTGTGGTCTCTGCCTGTACCCCCTCTTTTGCTTCCCCCCTTGCAGGATTCTCCCCTACCACTCATGCATAAACTATAATCTGGGGTTTAAATGGAAGACTGCTGGAATTAATGAAATGGAGCTTGTGGCAACAGGAACAAACATACAATAAGCAGGCAAAGCAGCCACAAAAATTTGTTCTCATTCCATTCTTTGGCTCAAGATGAGCTACGCTCTTTTGAAAACTATTCAGTGCCCAGTTTGTTTTATTCCCGAATCTTGGGTTTCTGGAGGCGAGCTATTTGTAGCCAGTGCTTCTGGTCTAGATTGTTCTGCTGAGAGCTCTGTGGACATTAACTTCCCAGTCCCAGTTCTTCCAATACATTTGTTTCCCTGTCTCTTGTAGAAAACTTTACCCCTGCCCCAGGCTTTTCCTCGTGTAAAGATTTTACAACCTTTTTGGAACAAATAAACAAACATCTGGAATCATGTGGTACATTTAATTAAAAAGTTTGCATTTGGCCAGAAATGGTAAAATCATGAAAAATGGCCTGTCGGTGAGCTCAAGAAGGCCAAACGATGACGTTGTTGGCTGCAAATGGATTGAAATTGAGTGAGGTGAACACCTGCTCAGCTCAGCCCGCTGTCCTCCAGCTTCCCCTTTCAGCCATTAATATTTACTGCTCTGGTTCTTTATCCATTCTAATGAAATTTTTGGTCAGGGTGGGTCAGGGGAGAGGGCTGTTATTTTTCCAATAACCTCGGATTTGTTGGGATGTGTGTACATTATAAAGGGTGTGGTAGTGGGCTTTCTGACTTTTCAGTTCCCTTAATCAGAATTCCATATGCTTCAGGTCACTACAGGGACCTATTCTGTTTCTTCAATCAGTCAGCCAGCTATGGTTTGTTCTGTTTATTATTTTTTTTAGATGAACCCTATGCTAGGGGTTGTGGGAGATGCACAAGAAGGCTCTGCCTTCAGGAATCCTCTAGTCTAATTGGAGAAATAAGCTCCTATAGAGATGAAAGAGGGCAACATAGCTATGAAAGTGTAGAGAAAGGACAGATGAGTGAGGACTGAAGGACAGGAAAGCCCCTGTGGCTGAAAGTGAGAACTGAAAGTGAGAACTGAACTGAAATAGGAAGGAGAGCTGGGTTTATCCTGTCCCGTGGGAGGGGTCGCTGCTTTTTACCTGAGTAAAAGGAAAGGGCTTTACACCTCCTATCATCTCCTTACAAATGTCTAAGAACTTTCTCAGAGCCACATCATATAAGCCTCTAACCTGGGAGAAAAATGTGTACTTGACACAAAAGCAGTTTGTAACAGGGTGGTCCCCTTAGAAGAGAGCAGTTCTGGGGTTTTGGGGTGCCCCTCTCCCTGCCCTGTAACAGTTTCAAAACGAATCATCCATCCCCTATCTCTCATCTCAAAGTTTCCTCCCAATTGTTTCTCCTATGCTCTTTGAATATAATGATTGTATAGCCACCTGAATGAAAGCGCTTGTATAGGTAACAAACCTGGAGGAACTCTCTCTGGGGGGGATGGTGTGAGGCGGGGGCTAGGGAGAAGGGACAGAGGAGGTTTGGAGTGTGAAAGGGAACTTGGGAAGAAACTAAGTAGAATTCTGGATTAATCCTGGTCAGAGTGTGTGTGTGTGTGTGTGTGTGTGTGTGTGCGTGTGTGTGTGTGTAAGATTTTTAAAGCAGATGTTCTGATTAGCTTTTCCTCAGTCTGGAGTGCAGTAAAATACATCTTCTGTTTGTGTATTATGAGAAGAATGCTGAGACTATCTGACTTGGTAGAGCAAAGTCCTCTGATATGTCTTCTGCTTGAATAGTTTGTACCCAAGATGAAGTCATTCTAAGGAAAAGATAAGAAGCTTTTCTTGTTGCACTAAAAACAAGGGGAGTAGCCGCAGTAGGAGTGATGGTTGGGGGGGGGGGGGTGCAAATTAAAAATGCAACGGACACCATTTAGCTAGGATTTAAGGAAAGGAAGAGTATTGTTGAACTCAGGTGTGGATTGACAAGGGACACTGGGAAATGACCACTCCCCAAGGCCTTTTACTGTAGGATAGACCCCTCTGCTTTTGAGAGTTGAGTACTGTGCAAGAAAGTGAAATGAAATGTATTCAACTTTCAGACACAATCAGGATTTGGAACCTGGATCCAGGGTTCTCTATGCCAATAGCAGATCAGCTTCTTCATTAAATGAAACCAGGATTTCCCCCTGACCCCTCTGGACTGCTGCAAGCACAGATAGATATAATCCCATGCTGGTAAAACATTCCATTATTGTCAGAGGAGTTCTTAGTCCTCTACTCTTCATTATGCTTGTGCATCTGTTTCTTCAAATTCTCTCAGCAAAAGTATTAGCATGAAAATAAAAGAGTATAGCAACTAGGAATTTTCCATTTGTAGCTTCCTTAGTCTGTGGGGTCAAAGTTCTATCCTCAGGGAAGATGCTAATGCAAACTCTGTGTGCTGTTCCAGGGCAAATGTTTCTCAACTAAAAGACAAGAGGGGGTGGGGAGCCAGGAAAACAATGCAATGCTAATTCCCAAGCACAGTCTGTCTAGAGATTGCTCCCAGTTTAAATTGTTGCTCCCTTACCCCTGTTCCCACCCTCCTCCAAAGGAAAAAAAGATACCCTGTGTCATAAGGACAGACATCTGCATAAGAGCAATAAAACAGCCTTCCCTCTTGTGGATTAGCTCTTTATTCCTCTATTTATCTTGCTATACACCTCATCAGTTTCTCCCAAACCAAGGAGAGTCAAAAAGGATAAGATGCAGTCCCTTACTTTCTTTTTGATTAAAGAAACTTACAAGCCATCCTCCCCCACAAATTTTTCTCAAGAGATATCTTTCTTTCTTATGCCTAATTTCTCCCTTTCTTCATCTGTTCCCTTAGACTATTTCTAGAGTTAACTTTAGAAAGAAAACAAATCAAATAGGCTAGGTTCCCTGGAGAACAGGTTAGATAGGGCAGTGAATGCTGGCATCCCTGGGAGACAGTGAAATAAGCACAAGAACTAATGAGACAACCTAGGTGAAAGAAAGTTCTAGCTGGTAGGATGAGTTGCCCCAAGTCCTGTTTGAACAGGTAGACTAAATCATGGACTGAAGAGCCCTGTCAAAACAATTTGCCCTCCACACTGCCCATGAGATGCCATGATAGGCAAAAAGCATTAGATCCTGATTAATGATCATCTCACAATTTCCTGGAGGGAGAAAGCCTAGACATCACATGCACAACTGGAATGCAATTCCTCCATGGATGCCCAGACAGAGCCCAACCCAGAGCAAGCTACTATACTGCCTTCCTCCTCCCTGCAGCATAGATTTACCCATTCAATATCTCCGAACTATCTTCAAGGAGTCCTGCTAAATTCTCCTTTCCACCACTGACTCCCCCCTGTATCAGTCTCTCTAATAAAGCCTTGCCTGGTTTAACTACACCTATCACTTTTTGGTGAATTCTTTCCCTAGAGGGCAAAGGACCCACTCTTTTGGGTAAGGGCCTGAAACATTAAAACAGTGTAATGAACTTTCCCCACAGCCTCCTTTTCCCACCTTTGAATCCCTTGACATTTGTTAATTTAAGAGCTACCTACTGAGCACATATATGTACCAAGCACTTTTCAAAACTATAGGCATAGAGTGATGAATAAAACAGAAATTTCTGCCTTCACAGAGCTTCCATTCTAGTGCAGAAAGGACTGATAACAGAGATTAAAAACAAAAACACCATGGAGTGTGTTAGCATTATGTACTAAACATATATGAAAGCTGGCAAAGGAGACAAGGGAATGTGTGTTGGTAATTTGAGATTTTGGTAGCCAAAGAAGGCAGCCCTAGCAAGGTGGAGCAAGTTGGAGTAATAACTTGAAGGTGGAAACCTGAGTATATCTGAGAGAAGAGATCCAGGCAGAGGAAGGATCAAGTTGAAGACCCTGAGCTAGGAATGTGCTTTCTTAAGTTGAGGGAGAGGCCTGCATGGCTGGGTATCTGGAGGAAGATGCATTCAGGGATGGGCATTGTAGATGAAGTCAGTATTTGAGGCCAGAATTCATAGCATCTTCCAGTCTATTTACTGTGACTGAGGCAGGAAATAATTTTAAGATGTAGGCTGAAATGATAAAAATGATATGACCTTACTCCCTAGGGGGATGGAAGGGGTAGAGTTTGGGAAGACAAACCAGTAATTCATTGGGAAATGGAAATGACTAACTTTGATCAGAAGCTATATAAATTACCTGCAAGATAGAAGTATAGGATTGAAAAGATTAATCTCAGCTCAAAATAAATGCAAGGGATTTTTAAATATAGGGCCAATTCCAGGAGTTTTCCAAGCATAGAGAATTGCGGGGAGTTTCATAGCAGCTACAGGTTGGGCCTCCTGAATGGATCGACCTATGCCTGTCCCTGTCCTAGGTCCAGACATCACTCAGCAGAGCTGTCTCTGAGCCAGAGCAGTAAATATGAAGTTACTGGATAAGTGACATAAGATGGGAAGAGTCGGCACACATCTGCTAGTCATAATAGATGGGGGTAACCTAAGTAAAAGACATGGCATTCCCAGATTGTGTAAAGATGTTAATGAATTAGAAAACAAAGGACATAATAAATAACCCAAAAGCTAATTTAAAAAAAAGCTAGATTACTAACCTAGTCAAGATAAATTACAGAAAATGTAAATGTAGAAAATAAAAAAATGAAGAGCCCTGAAAATGTGAGGACATTATAAGAATAGAAAGGAATCACAGAACTAACTTTGTCAAATCCCATACTACTTGAAACTCTAGACCAAGTGGATAATTTTCTAGAATTAAAAGAAAATTGAAACAGACTGATGTCCACTGGCAAAATGAAGTTCATAAATAGCTATCATGGCTTCCACCAAAACATCAAATCCTCCACATGGAAATTTTACCAAACAATAGAAGAGAAGATGATTCCATTAAAGATGATTCTGGCAAATGTTTAACAACTGTGTTTCAGAAAAGAAAAAAGCCTGATCTGTTTGCTTATTTCTGTGGCATAAGTATTGCTACCATGGCTGATTACATGCTACTTACATAACATCAGTTAATGTGGCGCTGTGAAGAGAGAAACTCAATCTACCCTGGTGAGACAGCACAAATCCGCTCTTGAACACCGGAGATCATCCCAACACAATTTTAGTTGTGCTAGAGCATAAAGAAGTAGTTCTAAATGTTTTAATGAAATACATACAATCTTTATAGAAAAGTTGTCAAGGATTACAGATAAAATAGCAACATAGTCATCTCAATTGTGAAAATAGGTACACAAATCCTAAATAAGGTAATTATAAACACCATCCAACAATATAAATAGAATATAACATCATGACCAATTAAGATTTATTGCAAGTGTGCAATTAAATTAATCTTAATTAAATTCCATCAGATACCCATTTATTTAATCTTTTTAATAAATTTTAAGATAAAAGCAATATTTTTATAGATGCTCAAAGCATTTTGGCCAACTTTTAGTAAAAACAAAAATAAATGTATACATCCTTAACATGAAAAAACATATCCATTGCATATCCAGAATTAAAGGGCAAACATAAGAGGTAATTCTATTAAAATAAGGAATAGATCTGTTACTACCACTATTTTTTAATTACTTGTTAGTAGTGAATGCTATTAGGCAGGAGAAGGAAACTACAGGTAGCATAATGACAAAACTATGCTGTTCACAGATGGTTTTATTTGGTTTGACAATTGGAACATCAAAAGGACCCACTGAAAGACTAACAAGAATTCAGTAAGGAAGTTAGGTATAAAGTTAACAAATAGAAAACACTAACTTTTAATTTTTTTTTAAAGATTTATTTATTTATACATACAAGCTGGGGTACAGGCCAGAGGCATGGGGCAGCGAGAGGGCTCACCAGAGACAGACTAGGGAGCAGAACAGGCAGATCAGAAATACACTGCTGAGGGGAGCAGTGGGCAAGGCAGGAGAGGTCTGCCACGCGATGCGGCACTCTCCCTGGCTGGGTGTTGAACTCGCATCGCTGCTGCTGACAGCGCCACAGCGCAGCGCTTAACCGCTGCGCCACCAGGTAGGCCCCCTAACTTTTAATATTAAAACAAAAACTACTTAGTATTTTGAATAAGAGAAGATAAATTGGAAACATAGAAATCATATATTAACAAAATTATGCAATATCTTAATGAAAAAAAATGTTGAACTCTGGAAGGACTCAAAGAAAACTTCAAGATATAAACGGACAGTTTATAGGAAAACTTAAGATCATAAATATGTCAAGGTCCTCTTTGTTAAAATATAAATTCATTATGAAACTATGTAACTATCAAAGACTTTTCTTTTTATGAATCTAAAGTTGAGGTGGAAAGATAAACTAAAACAGTAGCTGGGATTATTTTGAAAAAAATTACAATGAAAGGAAATTTAAATATATATCAAATACATTAAAATTTTTCAAAGATTAAAATAATGTGGTCCTGGTGCTTGAAACATAGTGATGGATGGAAAAGGATGGCCAGAACTAAATTCAACCATATACGGTGATTTCATGTGATAAGGTAGTTTTTAAAACTGGAAAGGAAAAAGTGGATTATTCAATATGTGCTCTTCAGGCAAATGAATACCTATTTAGAAAAAAAAAAATGGATCCATATCTCATACATACTTTCCACCAGGATAGATTACAAATGGATTCAAATTTTAAATGGTAAAATTAGGTCAGAAATTTTACTCCTAAAAATACTTGCAATGTATACAATGACATATATACAATAGTTTTGGTTTGTTTGTTTGTTTGTTTTTTGGTAAACTAGATGTTCTCACTTGTAATGGGAAGCTGCCAAATATTTATCTATTAAAAAATGTTTAAACAAGCAAGAATATATCCATCCCCTGAAGTATTTGTGCATTTCAAAAGAATTAGGAAGTTCCCTACAAGCTTATATGCAGTACATGTCATTAAGGGAATATAATAAGATATGAAATGACATGTCTAACATACTACTATTTCTGCAGAAAGAACAGCAAGAAGGTGAAAGATAAATGATAATAGTGACTGCTGATGGACAGAGAGAATTAGGCAAATGGGAAGATCAGGTAGAAGAAAGACTGTTGACTGTACACTTTATTTAAAATCTTGAACCTTTTTTAAAAATAAACAATTTGTTTTTCAATTTAAGAGATTAAGAAAATTAATGGAGCCTCTATAATCTAACAATTATACATGTCCAAATGGAAAAATGCAGAATGATGTTTACTGGAGTGAAAAATTACAGAGAAATTATACATGTTCCCATCAGGGATGGTTCAGGTTTGGTAAATCATGATACTGAACACCATGCAGCAGAGTTAAAGAGTTGAAGGTAAATAAGGTACTGACACAGAATGATCTCAAAGGCATAGTTTTGACAATATAGTTTGAGTACAAAACATATTTACCTATTTGTCCTCTGTGATAGGATTATGTACTTAGAGGCACAAAATCACATACACACATACATGTGTGCACAAATACCTGTGTATATGTGTATAAATAGTATTTGAAGGACGAACTTAATAGTAGTTACTTCTGGGAGAAGACCCAGATTGGAGTGCCAAAGAGTTGAAGAGGGTCAGAACCACTAACTTTCAGCATTGGCTAGGATTTTACTTATAGAACAGTAGTAATAAAAATGATAGAAAATCGAAAGACAGTGGAAGCTTTGTACAATTTATAACCATTTTTGAAGACTCTGATCCTTTTTTTCCTCAAGAGTATTGATAGAGAAATAGTTTTTGTGAAAGTGCTCCCTTACCCCTTCCCCTCAAATTTACATAATGTAGTGTGAAGAAGCCACAGTAAACTTTCCGCACTCTGTCACTGTTAGGGGATGGGGAAGTCCTATTAATTACATATTCTTATAAGTAAAAAGATGCAGAAAAATGAAGAGGTACCTGCATATATTGCATTGGTCACTGATTTACTGAGACTATAAGACATCAGCCTTAATAGAAGGTACTATTCGGTTAGTGATTTATTTAGAGCCATGCACTGTGCTGGTATTTTACATATGTTCCTGGCCTTATTTAATCTTAGAAATAGCTCCTAAAGCTGCATATTATCCCCATTTTATATATGAGGAAATTGAAGCTTTGAGAGATATTATGTAGTTTACTCAAGGTCCCAGGGCCAGTAAGTGTCCTTCATAAGATTCAGAACCGGTCTGACACTGAAGCCTGTGTTCTTTCTTCTGTTTCCAGTGCCACTCAATAAAATACACTTACCAATAAAACTAAAGATTTAATCTTTTTCTTGATGATTCAGGAAGCTACTTCTGGCTTTTTCCATGTTTTAGGAACCCTATTATAAGCATCAGTTATCATACTAGTGAAGCACAGTAATGATGGTTAATTGGAGAGATCCATTTGAAAGAAAACAGAGTAATACTGCATTTCTGAAATTTCATGCTTTTATTATAGATAAATAAAGGAGTAGCAAATCATTGGGGTGATTTTATGTCGCCTTTTTGTTATTAGTTGATCTATATATTTTGAAGGCCTTTATCAGCTATATACTGATTTCAAATGTTTTGTCATTACCAGCATGTGTATCAGACTTTATATCTCTGTTTGTAGTCCTATAAATATTTAGATAGATGATGCAGTTTCCCCTTACTGGAAGCTCATAACGTAAGATTTTGATCTCTATAACCTGAATTAACGCAGACAGAATTTAGGTGTACTGCACCAATGGCTTCATAGACGACCCCTTTGGTTATAGATTATAAATGCCATTTAGAGAAAGCACAGGATGGCTCCTGAGTGTCTAGTAAACTTTAACAACCACCTGAGAGATACCTCCATGTGACTGCATAAAATGGAAATAAAGAATGGCAAATAACCCATTGACTATGCACTTTCTCACCCGCTGAGAGCAAAACGCAATCCAATGCAATTTTAGTGCTTACATGCCTCTGGGGAAAATAGACCCCTAAAAATCACCGAGTGCAACACTGGAAAAATTCCTTAAATTTGTGCTAAGCTTGGTGTTATAAAATCCAAGGAACCTTAGACTTTCTCCTTGAGTAAAATGGACTGGTAATTTTGTCTTGGTATATTATCCACCAAGCCTAATGATAATGGGTCACATGCAATTTAGGAAAAAATTAAGTCTAATAAGAAAAATCTCCAATAAATACTAGCAGCATCTTATTGGTATTGTCGTTGGTTTAACCCTTCTATTAACATTTGTTGGTTTTTTTGCATATTGAATGATCTGTAATATGTTGCAAATGAAGAAGGCAGTAAAAATTAAAATAACCATTCTTATAATACACACATTGTATAAATATTCGCAAACCTCTTCCCTTAGAGAAGTACTCAGAGTTGTGATACATACAAGGAAGTAGCACTTGGGTATAACAGGAGATTATTGATTTTGCTTACTTTGAGCAATAAAGATGCTTAGTATAGGGGACAGACCCTATGATTAACAAGGAATGCAACCAGTTTTATGAAAAATGAAGAGTGGAGACCAGAAATAGTTTTGAGAAAAGGTTAGAATTATATCCTCAAATCAAGTTTTTTTTTTGGATCACTAGAAGAGGGTAGAAGAGTATAGGGAAGCTCTGGTACCTAGGATAAGGAGTGATGAGTCCCATGTGGTGTTAGCTACCCATCACAGATAATGTTGTAGGGTGATGTAGAACTAAGGGGACATATTCAGGAAGCTGTCATTATTAGATACATGAAATTTCCTAGGGAATATTCATAAAGTAATGATATTGGCCACATAATTCCAGGGATTCTAATTCAGTGGGACTAGGGTGACACCCTGACATCTGTTCATTTAATGAGCTCTTCTGGTGATTCTTCTACATGTTGGCTTAAATGATAATGACAAGAAAGCTCTTCTCCCAAATCCTCTCAGCCACAGGGTTTAGGAATGTGGCAACTCTTTTTAAATCTTGCTCACTAGTATCTTGGCAGACACAAATCTCTTGCCATGTCAGGAAGTCAGTGGTTTCTGAAAAGGACTTAGCAGCTTAGAAGAGCCTAAGTTAATATTGATGATTTGGTGTTCAAGGCGCTATACTGTGTTGCAGAGAGAGTAAGGGTTCCATAAGAGCTGACAGCTTAAGTGGACATAACAGAAGCTCAAATAAGCCAAGTGAAGTATTGAAGTGAAACTAGGGGACACCAAGTCTTAACCATTGGGTATAGGTTGCCTAAGTCAACATAAGGATTGAACAGACTACTGATTTGGGTGTGGAGATGGGGACTTTGCAGAAGAGTCAGCAAGGTTGAGTACTTGGGTGGTATCCACAGACTGTAAATGGTGGAGGAGAGAAGAGCATGAAATGACTCCCAGGGTTTTGGTCAGATTTTTCTGTGGAAGTTGGAGATATTTTCTGAGGAATGGTATTTGGGAGAACAAACTTGAGGAACACACTGAATATGAGGTATCTGTGCCCATAAGGCAAGATGCTATAAGTCCTATGTCTTCAAACTTAGATTGTATGGGGCCAGAAAGTAGGCTTTATAGGCTAGATGATCTTTGTTGTGACTACCCAGCTCTGTCATTGTAGCATACAATTTTTCGTGTCAATGCATACACAAATGTGTGTGGCTGTATTCCATTAAAACTTTATTTACAAAAGAAGGTGGAGGGCCACATTTGACCCATGAGCCGTAGCTTGCCTCTCCCACTGTACACACAAGGGTGAATAGCAGATGTGATGATAATCACCCTTGCATGTCTGTGTGCATAGAGTCTTTCTAAGTAGCCTTAGACCTACTGTACAGACGCTGCATTTCATGGTTATTTTGAACAAAGGATTTCTTTTCATATTATCCCCAAATAACTCAGTGATTATCTATTAAAAACAAACGTGGAGGGCCTCCCCGGTGGCGCAGCGGTTAGGCGCTGTGCTGTGGAGCTGTCGGCAGTGGCGACGCGAGATCGACGCCCGGCCGGGGAGAATCCCACATGGTGCGGCAGACCTCTCCTGCCTCACCCGCTGCTCCCCTCAGCAGTGTATTTCTGATCTGCCTGTTCTGCTCCCCGCTCCGTCTCTAGTGAACCCTCTCGCCGCCCCATGCCTCTGACCTGTACCCCAGCTTGTATGTATAAATAAAAAAAAATAAATAAATAAATCTTTAAAAAAAAAAAAAACGTGGAAATGTAACTTAAAATCATGTGATACATTTTTATACTTACTAGGTCAGGAAAATTAGAAAATCTGGTGGAAGCAAGTGCTGGTGAAGCTGTAGAGCAACAGAATCTCTGAAGTTATTTTAGAGAAATTTGGATTACTGTATCAACTTTGCAAAAGCACTTTGCTATTACCTAGTAAACTTGAAAATATGCAAGCTCTAAGATACAGCAATTCCACCCCAGGACTGTAATCCAGGAAAACTATTGTACATGCTTGGATCAGTGTGAAATATATTCATGGTGTTATCTGCAATAGTAAAGCAACACAAAACAAAACAGAAACAGAAAACAATTGGAAAGAGCCCAAATATTTCATTAAATAAAGTTGAGTAGTAACTTTGGATAGATCTACACAATTGAAAGAGAAAGAACCTCTCTGAGTGATACTGTATATCATTTATATAAAGTTCAAAAATGCAAAATAAAATTGTTTTCAAAGGGACACTACATAGATAAAGGCAAAGAAATATAACCTGATAGGAGAACCCAAAGGGATTCATTTAGGGCCTCCCTGGTGGCACAGCAGGTTAAGTCTCAGCCTGTGAAGCTATCCGCAGCCACTGCAGCATGAGTTTGATCCCCAGGCAGGGAGATTCCACATGGTGCAGCAGACCTCTCCTGCCTCACCCACTGCTCCCCTCAGCAGCGTACTTCAGTCAATCTGCCTGTTCCGCTCCCCTCTCTGTCTCTAGTGAATCCTCTCACCACCCCACACCTCTGACCTACACCCAGTTCTTGTAAGCATGAATAAATAAATCTTTTTTTTAAAAAGGGTTCATTTATTTTTAAGCTCGGTAACGGGTACACAGTTTTAAAAAAAATATTCTCAATATTTTATATACATCTGTTCTTTTCCAATAAAGCAAGAATTGCATGGTAATGAAAAGCAAGACAAAACCATAATCTTACCGAGTTACCAATTTTATATTTTCAGGAAATAATTAAGTCATTCTTTCTAAAATAGAAACATTAATTTTGGGGACTGACATCTTATCTGACTGTTTCTTTGCCAGTTCTATCGCTTTTCCCAATATCTGAAGGCCAGCTGGCTTCCAGCATTTCAGTTGGGCAGAAGGCAGTGGGACTAGGGACGGCACAGGGGCTTGAGGAGTACCAGGAGGAGGGAGAATTAGCTGGTGTAGGGTCATTTGAGTTTGCCATCTTAAGGAGAACAAGGAAGGTTTTTGGTATAGGACAGAATGTGGTCAAATTCCTTCCTGTCACTCAGCAAGTGATTCCACCGTTCTCTTTTTATTATCCTGGTCATCTGGAGTTGCAGGGACTCTGTGTAGTGGTTTTGTGGTGTGGGAGCTGTTGCTACCTAATTTTTTATTTCTTGAATATCACTTTGTAGTGTCATGGTTACAAGGCTAGGAAGAAGATAAACTCTCCATTCTGGGTATAAATGGGCACTTGAGATGAAACCACCTAGTTACATTTCCCCTTGTTGCTAGCCTAGAATCTGAATCCAAACCACAGCACAACCTAGCCCCTAAATCTCTATTAAAAACCACCTTGGGTAGTCTGGTAAAGCTTTATTTAAAGTCAGCAGAGAATTATAAAGTCAAAAGTGAAAAATGGTACAACAAGAAACAATCATAAAAAAACACTAGATCAGTTAAATGTAGTCAAAGGCAGTTTAGTGTGTCTGGCACCATTCCTTATTGATGCAAAGAATGTGGTGTGTCAGGGGTCAGCAGGCGCATGTCGGAAATGCAGAAGGAATGATGCAGCTCCTGGCTTGACTCTTGAAGCAGCCACTTCGTGAAGGGTGCATAGCTATCTTGCTTTTGTACCAGGAATTTCAGGGAGACTATTCTAATTTTACTAGTCTGGACAGATGCTATTTGTTGTTTCTGGATGTAGTATAATTTTTTAAATTATAATTTTTTCCTTCAAGAAGATAAACTAAGATAGTGGCTGCATAAATTAAGTCAGACTGAGGAGGGAGGTGTCTCTCATGAGCACTTTTTAGTATCCTGGTCTCTTTGGGGTCACCACATTGATCTGCCTTTTCACATCCACATCCGAGCTGTGATTGTTTCTGCCTTGTCTTTTCCAATTCCTTAAGTCCATATGAGCTAATCAGATTACCGATAATCACAGTTGTGGTCATTAAGCATCTACCATCTTCTGAGCTGGCTTATGACCCTCCTATGTGTTATCATGCCCATCCTCACAAAGACCCTCTGAGAGTCTTCATGACATCATGCTGATGTTTACAAATGAGGACACCCAAGCTTCAGAGACACAGAACTCTGTTACGGTTGCACATTGAGTAGCAAAATCTAACTCCTAAGAAGGTACCATTCTAGAAGGGTTGATTTTTCTGTTATTGGCAGTGGTGGGTGGGAACTAAGATGTCTGGAGAAAGTAGTAATAAGAGAGTAAGGTTGAGATCTGTGTTTGCACACTGGCTTTGTAACCGTGGGTAAGTTATGTTACTATTTGCCTCCCTTTCTGGAAAATGGGTATAATAACACCTACCTCATAGGGCCGTTGTGAGGATTATAGGAGGTAAAAATAAAGTGTTTCAAATTGTTTCTGACCTATAGTGCTACACACATGTTCTTGCTGCTGCTTCTATTGTCAATGTTACTGTTATTACTATTTTCGATATATCTTCTGGAGGCAGGATGCCTTCATTGAGAGAAGTAGGTTTAGACGGGACTGGCTAAAGGGGAAGTGGAGGATTAGCCCCTATGGTAGGTCAGTGAGGTGGACATCCTAGTGTCCTTCCAATCCCACCACTTGTGGGGCTGTATCTCCTTCTGCTAGACCCATTGATCACAAGTGATGTGTTTTAGAAGGTCAAATGAGAAAACTGGATTCCTTACATACTTCCTCTTTGATACTCCCACATTCACAATTAGGTTCTGGGGTACCCACTTTCTTTCCCATCTATGAATTCACCTTCAGGAGAAAGGGAAGATGATTTGGAGACTTCTTTATGTTCTAGTGGGCCTTATCATAGTCTCTTGCAAATTCAGGAGACATGATTGGTTTAATGTAAATGCTTTGGAGAATCTGAAAGAGATTAGAGAATCCTATTCCAGGACATAAAGGCAGGACAGGAGGGAATCATTAATTCATGGACATTCAATTCCCTAAGAAATTTTTTGGGAATGACCAGAAACAAGCCAGGCCATATGCTGTCCATTTGCAATCCTCTGAGCTGAGGATTTTTTTTTTTTTGACAGATCGAGGCCAATGCTATTGCCTCATTTAAAATGGTTCTTAAACTTGAAAAGGAACTGAAAGGTTGAGACATGCATGCAAAGTCAACACAGATGATTTGACAAAAGTAGTCCTGACAAACACCAGGGCTCCCCTGATTGTCAGAAACAGTCTGATGATGACATGTTCGAAGCTTCCCAGACTGGTTTACATTTTGGTAAATATGAACAATCAGGGAAGACATAGTTATGCTGTGGAGAGTTCTGGGATGTGGAGAGAACAAGTTAATGGTTCAGCTTCAACTGAGACCTTTCACTCAAGTCATTAATCACTGTGCTGTGCTGGAGCCTTGGGCCCAAAGTTTGATTCTTTAGGCTGCTCTTCTGCTCCAGATGAAGGCTCATTCCAGGTGCTGGCCATTTGTGCTTCTCTCCAACTAGACTGATTTATGAACCCAGGGACATTTCCTGGTTTTTCCAAATTCTGTTCCATTACTTTGTAATAAAGGGACATGTGATTTCTGTTTTTTTTGCAGATCCTTAGTTTTAACAACCCTAATACCAAAGATTTTTTCAATTAGTCTGCAGCCTGCCTTTTGTGATCTGGAGGGTAGAAATGCTGTTCTGTGTTTCAAGTATCAACGTTAAGACTTCAGAGACTCTTATTTCTTTCCCCTTTGGCAAGCACTGGAGATGCGTCAGTTCCACAGCAGGCTTTGTTCTTGTGTTCAACCTCTCAGTACAGATTAAGTCTTGGAAACAGTGACAGCACCTCACCACAGGTGTTGGAGCTGTCCCCAACCCACCTTGACACTTACAGGGCAGTGTATACTATCAGGAGGCTTTCCACACTTGGGCCAGCTGTCTCCGGTGACAGTGTAAGCCAATATTGACGACTTGACCAGAGAATCTGAGTGTCAAAGGAGGACACTGTCATACTGAGGTTGAACAGGGTACTGCTGAGTGTTAACTGTTGGGCTGAGAGGTAATCCTGATCTGCATTGATAAGGAGCAAGAGATCCCTTAGGAGATTTCCCAAGTGGTAGAAACATGTCAAAGGAAAGTAATTGGAAATTGATATTTCACCTATCTTTGAGTTACTTTTTATTCGTGATAACTCCAAAGGTTTTGTCTAAGAGTCACTAGTGAGGAAAACATGAAATCCCTCAATCCATTGCTGATATACAGTCCTTCTCCACTGAAAGTGAGCAGCTGCCTTTTGAACCTCTACTTCCTAACTAGCACTTCAAGTATAGATGTCCATGGGCTTCATTTGGGTGAAATGAGTGGTGAATACAGCCAGTGTTGCCTTTTGATAATTCTCTGAAACACAATCATCACTGGCAATGGAATAACGTCCTTAAAATTCAACTCTGCTCAACAGGTATTTGTTCATAACTCTGTTTTCTACATTGTGTTGTGTGCCATGGGACATATCATATGAATGTCAAATACGACCTTTGCCCTTGAGCAACTTTCAGACTTATAGGAAGGATGATGTGTTTATGAAACACATTTTACATGGTAAGATAAGATATCACATATGTGCCAAAGTGAGTGAAAACTGGAATAAGTACAACAGGGAGTCAGAAAAATGAAGGTAGGGTGGACTGGAATTGTCTGGGAAGGCTTTATGGATGAGGTGGGACAAAGACACTGATATCCCAAACCCAGAACTGTCCCTGAAAGAAATTTCAAGGAGCACAGTATCAGGTTGCCAAGGGATTATGGAGCTCTTTCTAAGTGAAAGTAAATTTTTTCAATATGAGAATGGATTCATTCAGCACACTAAATATTTATTGAGTACATGCTTTGTGCCAACAAATGTACTTGATGAAGTAAGGGAAAAATAATCCATTGTGGAACACATGTGGGTAGTTCTCAGATGTGACCTTTTAATGCAGGAATAAAGAGTTATTGCTGATTTGTACAGTCCTAAATCCTGTGATTTTTTCCACTTACTAGTGAATCTCTTCAAAAGATCTTCTTGTCCTTCATTCAGCAGAACAACTAAAACAATACAGAGAAGATTAGTATGGCACCTACACAAGGATGATATGGAAATTCATGACGCTTTCTGCACTTTTCTTTAAGGACACCTTTTTATTCAAGATAGCTTTAGGTTGAGGAGCTGAGTCTATTTTTTGTGTGTGGAGGAGGGATGGCATGTCCAGCTTCATAAGATACATATAATAGAGTAACATGAGTGCTGGCTGAGGAAGGAAAGGACACTGAATATGGTCCCAAATTGTTGGGTTAGGGATTATTCGGAATAGCACTTGAAAAGTCTGAACCTGACCTAAACTCAGGGCGTTCAGTGGAAACCACATTCTCTGATGAAGTTTTTCTTGGATTTTCTATTAAATTATTTTCAATGAAAGGGGTCTCCCACCATTACAGCTTGAGATAGTCATGCACTGGGGATCTTGACACTTTTGAATTTTGAAATTGCCCCCATCGGATATATTGGGTAGGTCTCTAAAAATTGTCTTTATAGTCTAACAAAATGAGTAAATTCCTTATTTGTTTACTTCGTAAGATTCAGGTCTAACTGTGCAATTGCAAATTGGTCTAGAAAGAAAAGAAATCAGGGTGATAGTAGTAATGGTAGTGGTGGTCGTCATGGATTTGGTAGTCATTATTCTAAAAGTCCACTTAATTTTTAAGTAATATAACCACAGAACTCTCGCAAATTCTGGAAGGAATCTGAGATATCAGACATTGAGGAACAGAGGTGTCAGAGTTTATTTAGCTAAGCTATACCAGAAGAGGACTAGAAAATTCCCCTTCTAGCTAGCAATCATTCTCATACCACAACAAGACCCTGGTTTAGCAACACATGCATTTCTGCCACCCATGTGACTGTGTTTTGAAGCTAATTTAGATATCAAATTTAAATGGAATTCTCAGACAGTGTTGTATTTCTTTTTTTTTTTTTTATCTAGAGGGACTAGTGGGGAAAAAGCTAGAAGAAATTTGAAAACACTCTTGATTCCTGTCATTTTCCTTGGTATTCAATCTTTGTTCATCAGAGAGGTTCATCTCAGCCTCCATGGTGGACACATGAGCATGCGCTTGCCAGCCGCTCTGTCCGCGTGAGACCGTCTGCATTGGTATGCATCCCTTGTCATCATCTGTGGGCATTTTACAAATAATGGCTTGTGTGTGTTTCATCATTTTATTTTTTAAGTAAAAATGACAACTTTAAATTTTTTTGCAGAAAGAGTTCTTCTATAGTAAAGAAATTCCAGCATTCCAGAATCATCTTTGGGTCACAAAATTCCATGGAGGAGTTCGCATGAAGAGGGTGTATATGGGGGCTTTGGGATTTTGTCCCTCCACCCTGGGGTAGATTCACAAATGGTAACAAAGAAGGTAATATAGTGGAGAACTAGAGAAATAAAGAGCCAAATGGCAACAAGTAAATATAGAACAAGGTTGAGAGTACAAGCAAAAAAAAAGAAATACAGGCAGATACAGAAAGAAAAGAGTACACACAGCTATAGCTGCTACCCCAATACCAGCTCTAATACTAGCCTCTTTCTCCTTTTTGAGGTTATTATCTGAGGTATGTGATCAAGAATATAAAAGGAGCTTGAAGTTTTGGTATGGAACTTTATCTCTGATGAGACTCTCTTGGAAGCTTTCATTTTGAATAGAGCCAGGGAGGGGGATTTTGTAGAGCTAGCAGAATCAGAGTGGTTTCTGAAGACAGTCCATTCAGAGCTTGGTACCTATTCTGTGAATGTGGGAGAGAAAGTATTACCATATTTTCAGAAACCAGGTGGGCAAGTCCATAGTATCAAAATCTGGCCCAGGCCCCACTCGCCAAGCTCACTGTCTTTAGGTTTAGCCACCCAGTGTGGCATCTTTTTCTAATTTATCTAAAGCACCATCTAGAAGAGCACAGTCCTGAATATGGAATTCTAAGTTTGCTTCTGATTTGCCCAGACCTATTCATGTGCCTGGGAAAGAAAGTTGCAATTGAGAGCTCAAATTCACAAAAAGTACTCTTACTCTGCTTTCTCATGAGGAGTTGAGGATGAAAAATGAGGAAATACAATGGTTCTTGGAGCAGACTAGTTGCAGAGATCACACTCTTCAGCAAGCAGGGTAAATTTTAAAGGGAAATGACCAAAGAGGCCTTCAATATCATACTCTCGAGGTAGGAGCTACAAAGCCTTGGGACCCAAGTTCCCGGATTCCCTTACCTTCAACTTTCCCTTAGGAAGATTGCAAATAATGTCTGGCCTTAGTGATTCCATTTCCCAGTCTATAAAGGCCTGTCTATAAACTCCTTTTCATAACAATTATGCAGATCCTTGTGCTTGGTGCCAGAGAGGCAAGAGCCTCTGGACAAAGCTGTTGACTTTGAGGACTTAGAGGCCGCTGTGAAAACAGGAAGAATGATCATATGAACTGAAGTGTGTACAAAGCTTGTCTGACAACAGCTAGGGGACCTTGAAGAAACCAATACCACCATTGCATATGGAAAGGCCCTCCCAGTCTCACCTGAGTGGCTGTTTCTTATTACTGAAGAATGAAAACAGTAAATGGCCTAAAGCAAGCTAAAAACAAATCCCTTGACTTTATTCAGTTCATGATGGTTTTAATTGGTGGTCGTATCAATAAAGGCCTTGACAGTCCTCATAGGAGGAATGCCAGAAATGAGATAACTGAACATTCACTCGCCTGCTTTGAGTACTTTTCAGAAATAACACTGTCTGTGAAAGAATACAGAATCATAATTGTCAACCAAAATATCATTTTTACTCTAGGGTGTCCAGAAACAAAGGAACATGATCTCCTTTGTTCTTGGAGCACCACAGATGCCAGATTATGTGCAGGGTTCCCTCTTGGCAATGAATGTGAGCCTAGAGGCAAGCACACACTGATTTCAGAAAGATGTTGCCTCTGGTAGTGTTCTCACCTGAGTCTCTCTCCCTGAAGCTGAGGGGGGCAGTATGACCCTGAGCTTCCCTACATTGTGACAGAATGGGAGTCAGCAAGAGGGATGGCGGTCTTAGAAATAGTTGGATACTTGGGGTAAACTGTCCTCAGCCTTCATCTAGGGAACTTGACAAAAGAACCATTGAAGTGCTGGAGAAGTAATTGATAACTTTTGGTTTTTTCTGCCCATCAACATATGCCAACAGATGCTTGGTTCAACACATGAATATTTGATTAATAGGATATCAGGCATCTGGAACAGAGAGCAGTGGAATTTGAAGGACTGAGTAGGATTTAAATGTCATCCTTTCTAACCACAGCTGTCTGGATGCACATAGTAGGCATTGAAAATATTTATTGATCACATTTTCCTTGATTGGAATAACTGGGTTGCTTGGTTTTGAGCCCAGATGTTTGGCACCCAGCCAGAGCTTTGTGCTCTGCATCCTGTCATCGGCCTTACCACCCCAGAGTCAGTTGGCAACAGGCAGCATTCCTGCAGGCCCCATGGAAGAATGTCTCCTCTCCTCTCCCAGTCCATTCAATGTGACTCATGTGACTCTAGGCCAAGGAGCATACTGCAGGTGGCCTATAGAGCTGGTGAGCTACAGAAACTGTCCTCCATTCCCTCTTTTCTCCACTGTCAATGTGGTTGTATCTGGTGACAAAGAACACTGGTGTCTCAGCAGACCAAAACAGTGCTGCTGAATGTACTTGAATAGCAGTTCATTCATTCATTAATTCATATACTCCACCGGTCATTGCAAATTGTTGAATAATGGCCTAATTGTTCATTGTACCAATCTGAAACCTGAGGGGGGAGTATGAGAAGAATAGTGGTGGGGGAAGGAAGAAGGTTAAGATCTGGGTAGGAATATGAGACATTCATTAACTCCTAAGAAACAATGATGGACAGGGTACTCATAAGAAAGGGCCCTCCCTGATTGCATGAGTGCTAATGGCATGCACAACAGAAGTGCTGGAATGCTGTACAGGAGAGTGGTTACATAGTCACTAGACCCTACATCCACATCACAAGTCTGCCTTGTAAATCTAGCATGTGGCTTTAAGCTCAGGCCTCAGCTCCTGTAAAATAAAGCAGGTGCCAGGACACTTTCTCTGGTCTTTACTACTGTTCTTCTGTTACATTTACTCTGATTAGCAATTGATAAGACCCTCATTCTCTCATAGTTTAATGTCTACCAGATACCTAGAACTTACTACTCATAGATAATCAGGTAAACTTCCAATAACACTGGTCAACAGTGAGATGTCACTGATTTTAAAAGGCCCTAGTCTGTAGTATCTTGGTGTGCTAAATATGTATATAATCCTGAAATTTTTTTATTAGCTCTCATTTTGAAGATATTTCATAGGATTCATTTTACATGTTTCACCGTGTAAATTTATCCAGTAGGACTGCAACAACATCCTAAATCAGCCTAGAATGATATAATATTGCATCACATTGCATATTACCATCAGGCACACATCATCCAGAGTTGATTGCATCATTTTCTGATGCAATGCAATATTACTGCCAGGCAGCTACTGAAGTAAGCTGACGTCAGCAATGCACTAGATAAAGCCTTGTCGGAAAGGTTGAGCATTTAAAATATTTCAGACTTTGTGCGAGACAGCTTAAGCTACTGTTCCATAGAACTGTTATTATTTTATCCATTTAGGCACAATTCAGAGCAGTAATGACATGGAAGTGTGTTAATAGTGTGGACAATTTCTGCTCCATTTGTTGGGGAAGTGACATTTGCCAACCAGAAGAAAAGTATCACTTCTCAAGTGAAGAAGGCTTATCATCTTGACTTTGGATACAAGGTTGATGACCAAGACAAGCCTTTGGCCCTGCATCTATGCTGTGCTACATGTACAACACAGCTTTCACAGTGGTTAGATGGCAAAAGACCATCCATGCCGTTTGCAGTGCCCATGGTGTGGAGAGAGCCAAGCAACCACATAAGACTGTTACTTCTGCTTGGTTCCTCCTCTTTCCAGCAGAATAACAAAGCCAAAAAAGTCGAGAATAGTCTACCCAAACATTCCATCTGCAGTGAGACCAGTTCCACATGGTGAGGGACTTCCTATTCCAGAACCTCAGTAGAATATTCTCTTAATTCATCTGATGAAGACAATAGTAAGCCGACCTGTTCTTCTCCTGTTCCATACAATGCAGTGATCCAGATTTTCACTGTGGTACATCATCAACCCTACACAGACTAACACAGAAAGAACTAAATGACCTGGTTCGTGATTTTTGGACTTGTCCAAGAACAAGGCAGAATTGCTAGGATCAAGACTCCAACAATGGAATCTTCTAGAAGAAGATATCACAATTATTTTATATTGAAAACGCCACCAGCAGTTGGAGCCTTTCTCCATAAAGGAAAGTACTCTTGTATTCTCTTCCGATATTGAGGGCCTCATGAATGCCTTAGAAATCACTCACAACCCACAAGAATAGAAACTGTTTCTAGACTCTTCAAAACTGAGTCTTAAGGCTGTGCTTTTGCACAATGGAAACCATCTTCCATCTATTCTATTTCTGAACAACTGTGCAAGAGAAAAGTGAAGAAATCTTAGCAGTAGTCTACGACTTGATTTTTTACAGGTATTAGCCATAGGCCTATTACTATTGGCATGCATTTCATGATGTAAACATCAATTTATTGCATATTACAAAAAAAAAAACTAGAGCCAAAATTAGAATTTGACTGTTATATTCATGTTGAGCACATACAAATTGATAGGAAATGACTAATTTTATTTCAGTAACATGACTTTTGCAAAAATTCATTGACCAGTGTAATCTGAGTACCCAAAGAATGGAAAGTAATGAAAAAAGTAGGAACTATGCATTAATACTTTGTGTGCCAGTGCCCTTTAAATTTACCAGCCCTTGGGGCGGGCCATTTTCTGTGCCACCGCATGAATGGTATAAGCATTCAATAAAACACACAGAACTCCTGAACTACTGGATATTAAAAAAAACTGTAATATCTCTCATAAAACACCTTACACTTTCACCAACACAATGTGTAAAGCTTCTAGACTGAGGACGATCAAGGAAATAAATCCTAATAGTTCCAAATAAATCCACCATGGCGTGAAAAATCGGAGACTAGATGAACACATAATAATACGTGAGCGGCCACATGATACTGGTGACAAAAACATGTACTAATATGTGAGCAGACCACAAAGTGTTAAAATCTTTGTTAGACGAGAGCAGTATTTGAAGGATTTGAATGGATATGTAAATCCATTTTGAGTAAGAATAGCAATGATTTGTTATGATTGGGGTTGGGGCCCTAATTCAAAGTGAAACAGAGACAAGTTTGATCTTTTTTCATAGTTCACCTCCTTGGTTCAGTATTTTATCTCATGACCAATATATTTTGTTGCCCTAGAGTTAGTCCACAAACTGCCCTTGGTTTATACATTATTGTTATAGCCACCTGGAGAATAGGTATAAGATGTTGCCAGTATAAACAGTGGTTTCTTTTCAGCCATCCAAGAAACAGGAGCTGTGTTTTTGTAGGTAGCTGAGAAACTAGAGATAGGATAATTCATCTTTAATTGACCCTAGCAGGTAGTATTGGTGGAAGTTATAATCCTATCTGACTGAGAGACAGATTCACTACCCAAGTGACTTCTTATCTCTTGAGACCTCATGAAAGTATGTCAAGTAGGTTACTTATATAAAGGGCCAAGCAAAGAAATCACTTGAAATTTCTCACTTCTATGCAGTACCTTATAGCTTTCCAAGAGGTTTATGACTGTTATTAACCAACATATTTAGTCCCCACAATCATCCTGTGATGTCAGCATTATATATCCCTATATTATGATAATTCTGTGAGGTCGGTATTATTTCTCTATGTGACCAGAGGCATACATGTACTGATGAGGTTAGCTTTTCCTCACAGAACATTTGGGTCAATGTTAGATGAGTTCTTTCCTTGAAAGGCCATAGCACCCTCTCTCTATGGCAGAACTTTTCGACAGGTTAAGGCTTTCCCAACTCTGGGTACTCCTTTTTAAAATGCACATACCCCTGAGAGAATGATTTTGTAGCACTCATTTTCACTGAGATAGTTGAGCACAGAATACTAAGGTAAAGTGAAGGGGCACTGGAAATAGATTTGCATTTGAAGAGTTTGTTTGGAGCAACGATCCTAGTGGGGATGTAATGATGAAGATCTGAGCTTTCCAATTCTGAATGAGGCGAGTCCCCAAACAGGGACCAGTGGTGCAGGAGATGAAGCAAGAAAGATAATGAAAATTGAATACTATACATTGGTCATATTTTGGGCTTAGTTGGCCAATGTATGCCTTACAATGCCTCTGTTGAATGCACCTGTGGTGAGTGGGGCGAGATGGTGATGAATGGGGTCAAACTCATCTGCTGTTACCTATCAGGCACCTGACTTTTGACATTGGCCCATTTCATGTACTCTTTTATTTTGCTGTCTACTTAAGGCAAGAAAATCATTTCCCTGTTTGACTCCAATACGTGGCAGTTGAAACTGAAATCCTCATACTGAGCAAATGTACCAAAGAGCACTCTATAAACTTAATGAGGGAGATGAAGAAAGATGTGCCAGAAACCTAGAAAATTTAACACTGATGAGGTTATGACTATTATATGTTTAGTTAAATTGTTGACACTGACAGGACGTGGCTGACGAAATCTACCATCCGTTTTCTCCTTGTATCAGTGATAATAGTTCCTTGGTGTGCTCTTCTCAGTTAGCAAAAATATTCCTGAAAGTTAAATGCAAGGAAAAGAAATGACATAAGATATACTTTTATTATCTCTGCTCTTCTGAGACATCTCTCCAGGAACATTATTTAAAGCGGAACTTCCCCCACTGCCAAGTGAGTTTGAAGGGAAGGACTCCCCGCTTCAGAGGTGAATGCAGAATCTCTGGAGAGATGGGGTGCTCTGTGCTTGCAGACTTGCCCCCACAAGTCCATCCAGCACCATGCTGCCAGAGCCTTGTAGAAACACCTCTTTTTCCTTCCTCATTTTTCTCCTCTCAAAAAGCTAAGCAAGGTTCTTCTTTCCTAGTAGTGAGTAAAATCTTTAAGTGGCATTTAAAGCATACATGTGGTCATGCTTTTCGTAAATGGTAAAGTGAACTATAAATGTTAGTTATTTCAAGAGGGACCACCGTATGCTGGAAATAGGACTGCATTTGGAGTCAGAACATTTTTTTCTGGAATCTTATGCTCATTAGGTGAACTTGGACAGGTCACTTAATTTCTCTCAACCTCAGTTCCCTTACTTATACATCCAGTTTTGGTGATAATTAAATTAATTGCAAGTGACATAGTAATTAGCAGAGTGGACACTCAATACCTGTTAATGAAGACATGGTCACAACAGGTAATTTGACCTAGCACTTAAGAACACTGGTGGGGAGTAAGTAAGAAGTAAGTTACTTATCTTCCTAGGTCTCTTATTTCCTACCTATAAAATGGGGACAAGGGGGAAGGGCTAAATGAATCATCCATTTCAGGAGCCCAGGGCCCATATTAATCTGTCTGTAAGTGTTGAGGCTCTTTCTGCTCCTGCTGTTACTGTTAACATTCAGCCACCTGTCCTGGCTTTAGCTTTCCAGTCTTACCTAGTTTTCTGTTTTATAAGAGAATTCCAATACTGGGTCATGGCATGCTTAGTGGGGGGACTGATTCTTACTCATCTTTAACTTCCATGGGCTTTCCTCAATGCCCACAAAATACTCAGTTCTTATTGTTGTTAAAAGAAGTGTTCAAATACATACTTGTTACTTCTATTCAGCATTGTACTAAAGGTTTTAAACAATGGAGTAAGGCAAGGAAAAGATGTCCAGATTGGAAAGGAAAAAGTTAACAGCCTCCATTGCAAATGAAATGATCATTTATGTGTAAAATGCAGTGGACTCCACAAAAACACTACTAGAAGTAATAAGTGAATTTAGTTAGGTTACAAGATGTAAGGTGAACATACAAAGGATGTCATGAAAAACGAAATAGTTACTTATCTTCAATATAGTCACAACTGCACCAATTGAATGGAAGCGCAGGATGAGTGAACGATAGTGCCTTTGGAAAGGCAGGTTGAAACTCACTTTGATCGTGTAACTTACCTGTAGGGAATGCTCTTCATCGTGCTTGTCCTCCTTCCCACCTTTCCTTGTTTCCTTCCTCACCTCCTCTTCCTTCTTCTTCGCCTTCTTTTCCTCCCTCCTCTCACTTTCTTATTAGTTTGCAGGCATAAACAACTGTTCTTCATGAAAAAAATGTGAATTTTGTTTCTTAAAAACAAGTTTTCTTATTCAGTGGGTCAGGTAACAAAACAGCCACTACTAGGTCACTTTAAGCACATAGTGAACATTCTATGAAAGGAATTCCCAAAGGCAGGAAGGTAATCTCAGCACACAGGCACTGGAATTTAGGATATTTGGATTCAAGTCTTAATTTTCTTTTATCTAGTTCTATGAATTTGGGAAGGTTGCTTCACATTTTTATAGCCCACAAAAAGGTGATCTTTAAAAGGAGATCATGGTAAAATGATCTCCTCCTTGACAGATTTGTAGAGGGCTCAAATTAAACATTTAAGTTCCCAAGAAATAGACCAGGACTTGGAGATGAAGTTTTTCCCTTCAAGGACTGTTTAGTGAATATATGAGTGTAAAAAACTACAATGGCATAAGGTAGGTTATTTAAAGTAGTAGAAACATAGACTTGGAGGAGTACAAAGAAGGGATTAATTAGCTCTGCTTGTGGAGTGTGACCATTTCACTGTGTTGAAAACTAAACCCAACCTTAATGTCTAAGTGGAATTTTTTACAGAGAAGGGGGCAAGTTTAAAATAATAATGGGTATAATATCTTACATTTGTTTAGTACTTTGTCATTTTACTTGACATAAATTAGAATTGTCTAGAAACTATGACTTACAGTTATAAGGGATTATTTCTACTAGTTTAGAGGTGATATTAATTTAAGCTGCTCTTTTGATAAGACTAGGGAAACTTGACTCCAAATTTGCAGCAGTTTACTTATATGAAAACCCCTAGGGAATATATTTTTTTTTTTCATGTTAAAGGAACCAAGAGCCTTCTGAGCTTGGCTCCTACTGGGGTAAAGACACAGTTTTCTGCCATTTCTCTTGGGTGAGAATCGGGTTTGTGGCTCAGGTGTCAAGTACTGGTTTCCACACATCTTTTCCTTAGTCCAACATATTATCATTGAGATGCTGAATGTTTGATTGATGAGGTTTTGAAGATTATTTAGAAATAAAGAGAAAAAGCTCCAGTATTCTGGGGCTTACAAAAGAGTGGGAAATGGAGCCAAGAATGTACCTATAATTTAGGGTAAAGAGCAATAATGAGGTCTCATAAAAATAAATAACCATGATGTTAAATAGACTGCAGATCATTTGCACCTTGAGGCTTTTCTTAGATTTTGTGCCAGTAAAAAAAGAAAAAAAGTGATAATAGACCTTGTGCTTTATGCCAAAAGAAATGCTTGTACACAAGATTTTGTTTAGTGTAATCAAAGAGACCCCCTCCCTAAAATTATTTAAGGGCAGAAAAACAAAATCCATCCAACTATAAAGAACAACCAGCCTGGGTTTGGAAAAGGCTTTAATCTACTCTGCCTGGGGTCATGCTGTTTTATTTTGCTCTTGACTTTATTTCAAAGCTGATGTTGCTATCTGAAAAACCTAACAGCTGTAATTATTTCAGTTTTATTCACTGAGAAGTCATTTCCAATCATGTTAGAGAAATGGATCCTAGTGTTTGCAAGTGAACTCTCATCCTATCCTTTAAATAAAAAAGCAAATATGTTGGCAACATCATTGAGCGAAGATATGGATGACAGGAGCTTTAAAATGTGCATCCACCAGTTCCTGAGCATTTAGATTTTAGCTAAGTCCAGTCACAGGTTCAATCCTCATGTTTTCCCTCTGTAAAAAGGGGATAGTCACACCTACCTGGCTGCATGTAGGGAGGTGTGTGTCACCTGAGATGCAGGCTGTGGAAGTGCTATGAAAATGCAGGTGGCAGTTGCCTTCCTCTTCCTTGCTGTGGGCCTCCAAGTTCTAAAATGACAGGCTTACATTCAGTTCCTTTGTAGGAAGCCATTGGTTTTCACAAAAAAGGGAAGCTTTTCACAAAATGCTAGTTCAGTGTTACCTGGCACAGTGTAATTCAACATGATTTATTTTTTCACAACCGCCCCTGCAAATGCACTCTGTGGGACTAGATCTCTCTCTGTCTCTGAATAAACTCTCCCTTGGTGCCCAGAGCTTGCTGCTGCCTCTTAGATAATGAGAGATCCTTTGATTGGCTATTTGAATCTTAAAAACTGTCTTGGCTCTGTTATAAATACGCAGCCTAGGGTAAGAATGACAACTCTGAAACTCACCCACAGGTAATGAATCTTCTGTGGGCTGAATGACGACTTCCTCCTTTACTCTTTCTTCTTTACCCCATTAAGTGAGATGGTGAGGAGGCGGAAGGGAAATAGAAGGCAGAATGAATCTTGGTTGGCTGATTCCATCTGACACTGGTTTGTTTTTTTCCAATGGCAAGTGTTCAGCCCAGCCCTTTTTGCAGCTGTTTCATAAACAGCAAGGATTTTCTCACTTACAGCCCTCTTGATGATAATAAATTCTTCTCCAGAGGGTGATCTTTTGGGATTCTTCCTTCAAAACTTGGCCATTTGGGACTTATTTCTGCTGAGGTTTCCTTACCTCCAACAGGGAAGGAGCCAAGACTATTCTAGATGCTATATCTTGCATCCGTAGCTTTCTCTAAATTTTTTTTATCTCATCTATTGAGCATTTTACATTCTAAATTTCATGTTATTTTCTTATTTAAAGCATCAGTTTTTATTTTCTGTTCATTTTCTCTTTCAGATCATTCGTTTATCTGGATTTTCTTTCATCTTTTTCTAGCTTTTCTTAGTTCTCTGGTATCGCTTTGACTTGCTTTATTACATTTTCTTCTGTTGATGTTCACTATAAAATTTTTGAATTCTCTATCCGGTAGGGAGATAAAATCATCCATGTCTTTGTGATTACATTCTGGAGAGTCATTTTCTCCTTGTGATGTCATATTTCCTTGAGGTCTCAAATACCGTGCGTTATAATTTTTGTCCATCCATTTTGCTGCTTCATATTTCCATATTTATTTAGTAATTTTCATAGTTGGACTAGTTTTAGTTTTCCAACAGGTGTACTACGGTTTTATTTGATGTTAGTTTTTTGGCCTTTACTGGCTTCTGTATGTCAGGACACCTGATATTGCATTTCCTGAATCAGACACTAGGGGATGATCTGAAGGGATCCAAATGCAGATGCTAATTTACTGAGGGGGACCTGCTGGCTCATGTTTGTGTGACTACCCATCTCTCTCTCCCTGAGTTTCCAGACACTAGTATGTGCACTGTCAGTGTAATTCACAAGTTCAGTGCCAATCTCAAGGTATAGGGCAGAGGGGGGACAGTCCAGGGCACAGTTTCTGATCTCCTTACCTGGTTTCTGGCCTAGATGGAGATTTCCAGCATCTCTGCATGTTTTTCCCTCAGTCAAGTGTGCCTCCATGTTATTTAGCACTAGTTAATTTGGAAAACAAATCCAAGGTTTCTAGTGCCTAAGGTACTCATTGCACATAATTCTATTAAAGATTATGTGAAATTTGTAATAAGGAATTATGGTTGACATTTTAAACCCAGTGTTCCTCAATTATACTTGTTCACACAGTGTATCGACAATTTGTATTTGGGAAGTGCTGCTCTAGATATAACTTGGAGTCTTTTTGGTTTTTGGTGAAAGAGTGAAGATGAAGTTTGTTAGTGATGTTTCCTCTAGGTTTAGCCAAGACTGTTCTTACATTCCTCCAGTGTTTCCCTAAATGAAAAACTTAATTCCTTCCTGGAAGAAATTGGCTCATTTTCAGGTGAATATCTGTTTTGAGGACAGCCAATAAGCATTGGCACTACGGGGGAAAAGGAGCCACTAATAGATTTGTTGCCCTACTATGACAAAGAGCAAAAATAAATAAAGAAATAGAACATCAAAAGTAAGAGACTGTAAAGCATGAGACAAAGGGGTTTGGGTGTCCTTGTATTTGGTTTAGACTATGAAAGCTTAGCATTGATGAGTTATAAAAGTGAAAACAGTGACTCTTCTCATCTGGACATGATTTTGTTCCTCCTATAATTTTTGAAGTCATAATTATTATTTGTGTAAGTTTTAAATATCCAAAATATCTCCATATTTGGGCAGGCCCAGTTGGTGAGTTCACAAGTAGACATGTTTTTTTCAGCACATAATCCATTTCAAAATGTGGATCATAGCTTCACAGACACATTTCTGAATAGAGAGCCTACCCTATGCATTGATGTGTCATAAGATGATTCTCTTCACTGTTGTTTTGTTCCAAACATTTTAGTATTTATGTAGAACAACAATGGATTTTCTGCTCACATGAAGAACCATCTCAGTTTATCTGGGACTGTCCTGCTTTTAGCATTTAGAACCCCATATCCCAAGGATTCTACCCTGGGATACAAAAAGTCATGAGATTTGGTGGTAGGTGTTAAAGACTAGGAGAAAATTGTAAAATCTACTTGCTTGCCCAAAATATAGGCACTGAAAGCAATTCTGTTTTTGTGTCAAATAAAGATAGCATAGATTATCCAGTGTCCAGAGTTGCTGGCGCTCTTTTTCTGAGCCCTTGTGTTGGAAGTACTCCAAGTACTTTTTTAATTAAGAGTGTTCATAGTTCATCTATCTTTGACTTAGTGGGTTAACTATTGCAGTTGTGTCCTAGTTTATCCTAGTTTAATTTTTTACAATGTAAGTATCATGACCATATTTTCTGAGTCCAGGTATTGAAAATGAGGGTGATTATATATTAGTGCCAGCATGACCTTGTCAGCCCATGAAAAGAAAGTAAATAACTGTTTTTTTAATGCAGAAGGAGGATTCTTTTAACTGGATTGGGGAAATAAATAATCAAAACAGAGCATCTTGCACAACACACCAAAAATCTGGAATTGACCATGGTGGAGTAGGAGATGTGATAGTGCAAAAGGAATCATAAAGCCAATCATCTATTTAATACACAAAGAAACAATAGATAGAACTGACACTCTATCCAGAAATGTATCTGGAAAGTTATCATCCACATTTTGAAATGGCCTGGGTGCAGAAAAAGATGTCTATCTCAATTGAATGTCACATGAATACATGTGTTCCTTAATCAATCAAAGTCTTTTTGTTTCTCAAGAAAACGCTAATGTTTAGTTGAAAATAATCTCTACTGAGTTATCTTGGGCATTCCACACAAACAAACAGCATTATCATGCTGTTCCTTAGATTTCTCTATGACACTGATTCTAGTTTCCTGATTCATAGGTTGCAGTTAAAATATCTTATGGGTGAGTGAAAGGGAAATTGGGGGTAACAGTTGTGTTGACACCTTAGAGAATAGAGATAAATTTGCCTGATTTGACCAATAAGCAATATTATCAAGTATATCAAATGATTCATTGTAACAAAATAAGTTCCTACTAATTATTGAGTATTCGTACTTGAAAAATGGAGTTTCAAATTATCTTATTAATTTGTATGATATCTTAATAAAACTATTGGAAGAAAAAATAAGACTGTTGAGATATTGGCTAAAACAAGCTAGATTTTGCTCATCAATCTGCATATTGGCAGTTAATACAAATGTAAATATTGATAACTCCATTCAGTGTTTAAATTTCTTACCAAAGAAAATTACCTCATCATATCTGCTAAATGCTCTGTACATCCTGTCTACAGCACTACTTAACCTGGTGTGACTTGCTTACTGCTGATACTGGAATTTTTGTAATGAAAGTTTTTGTTCACTTTAGCTTTCTTAAAATAGGAACTTGAGATTTTTGACTTTGTAGGAATGGAAGGAGATAACATAATTAGACATGTGCATACAAAATGGTTTTCTTTGCTGGCCGTAGAAAAGATTTTTAAATATTGCCTACCCTATATCATATCTTTAAAGTATATGACAAAAAGATTGACCCTCCCTAATTTGGAATATTTTGAGGATGAGAATGGAGAAAAGCATTACGATAGAACAAAAATTCATGTTGTTTCTCTAAAGCATTTTGACACCTACAAAGAGACTACAAGAACTTAGAAAAAGAATTATGCCTGAGTTGTTTGATGTTATTGTGTAGGATAAGACAAACACAAACATGAAAAAAAGAAAGATTTATTTTTTAGAGATAGGTTACTTTTGAACTGGAAGAAAAAATGTCACAAGAAGATAACCAAGTCAAGCAGATCTTTCTCAGTTTCTTAACTCAAACTGTAGCTTATTCACAGTCCAACTTTGCCTTTTCAATTTGGAATTACCTCTGTGCTTGGAATCCACTTTCCCTGAGAAAAAGAAGTTTAACTTAGGATGATATTTAATTGCTTCACAATGTTTTAAAAAAAAGATATGCACATTGGACATGGACAGCCTCTGTGATGAATTTATACATGCAGTGGATCTGATTGACAAACTGCCAATCTAGCAAAATGCGCTTGGAGATGTGAAGTGAAGAACTTATTTTCAAGGGCTAGACACTAATTTGTACAAAGTTAAAAGCCTGCTCTTGCTAGTAAGTAAACTCCAAAGTGTTCTATGCTGAAGCACTTTTGTTGACAGGGTGTTTAGCTTAATGTCACCACATTGAACTGACATCAGAACAGCGTAATGTGGGCTTGATAAGAGCACAGCTACAAGTCAGGCAGAATTTCATGTTTGGCTACATTCAGGTTTACCACTGCATAAGGGAGAAGAATGGTGTTCTAAAGGCTGCAGGCAGTGAAGGAAAGTGTTATTGGAAAAGGGATCAGGAAAAGTGAAAATACTCTAGATTATTGGATAGAAGTAAATACGCCATTGTTGCTTTTTATTAAATGCAGGTATTATCTATTTCTATTGTATTTTTGTTCTCACTTTTTAATACTTTTACATTTATGTATCTTAAGAGTGGACAATAATATAGCCTACAAGATTTAAATGAGGGCTTAAAAGGAGTTCAAGTAAATTGCTGTATCAGGGCCATACACATTAAAAAATTTCTGTTCTATATTTTCACAGTGATTTTCTGATTACTTAGTCCTACTATTAATCACTGCTAATTGCCACTATTAACTAATCCTAATTTTTTGTTTCAATAATAGGATTTATGTAGCAAAAAGGTAAATAATATAGCACAATACATAATTTCAGATAAAAATTATTTTTTTACATTTTTAAATAATTACATATTTATATAATTGTTAGATACTATTTAGGGGACTGGGATCTGGTATGGATGCACCCTTATTTGATGTTCTAAAAAGCTGTTCATCCTACTTGTCACCATTGTGCATTTCATGAGCCTATCTTATTTGAAGGCAGGAAAGCAAATCTAGTTCTCATTAAATGCCTGTTACCTAGTACAAGTTGTCCCTCACACTAGCTACTGACTATAAAAGAAATAATCTTTGTGTTATCCTTATTCTTTATACCTAAGAGTGGAACCAACCATTTGTGTGTCATTTAGAAATCATTTTATGCCATTTAAATATGCCATTATTTGAGATTGGTTGTCTTCATCTTTGTGTGTGACTAAAAAAGGGAAATATAGGGCCTCCCCGGTGGCGCAGCGGTTAGGCGCTGCGCTGTGGAGCTGTCGGCAGCAGCGACGCGAGTTCAACGCCCAGCCAGGGAGAGTGCCGCATCGCGTGGCAGACCTCTCCTGCCTTGACCACTGCTCCCCTCAGCAGTGTATTTCTGAACTGACTGTTCTGCTACCCGCTCTGTCTCTGGTGAACCCTCTCGCCTCCCCCTGCCTCTGGCCTGTACCCCAGCTTGTATGTATAAATAAAAAATAAGTCTTTAAAAAAAAGGGAAAAATAATCAAGTATTGAATTCTATAATAAGAAGCCAAAGTAGGATTGGCAATTGTCCTTATATCACTAATACAAGGTGCAACTACCTACAACTTAAAACAAAAGTCTCTTCCAAGTAGTTGGAAACCCAAACTTTTATCGTCATCATTGTGCCTATCACCACCTTCTCTCAATGTAATTACCCACAAGAATATTCTGCTATTCTTTTAAGCATCCCAAGCCCTCATGACGTTTCTCCACCTTAATACTCCTCCTTCTCTCAGGAAAACCTGTGCTCTGCTTCCCCAGGCCCAGAGCCCCACGGCATTGTTCTTAGGGTAGAATGTCCTCTCTTCGAATGTCTCAGATCCTGTCTTGCTTTTACCTGTACTTCAAAGTCCATGAAAATCCCCTCTCACAGAACCCTCTCTAGACTCTTGTCTAGCTGTGCATTTTGTTGTCCCACTTGGTTTCCTACTCAGTCACCATCATGTAGTATCCTGTGAGTTTGCCTACTTTCTTCTCAGAACTGCTGTTCTTCCTTTGTATCCCCAGGAAATATCCAGAACATGGCTAAGCAGATTGAATTGTTTGAGAAAGATGATTGACTGGTTCATATAAATGATGTCTCATGCAACCTGGGAGTAGACAAGTGATAATATCTCTTCTAATGAAAATATTGTCCATAATGTTTAACAGGATGTGAAAGCACAAAGGTTATTGAGATGGAGAAATAGGGGAGGACAGAAAAAAAAACAATCATAAACTTGACTCCTGGGTTCAAGTTTTGGTTTGTGTCTTACGAATTCTGGGAAGGACTTTAGAGTACATAAAATACACAAATGTACACACACACACACACACACACACACACACACAGAGATGGATGGGAATTTGTCTTTGACATACATTTTTTCAGTTGATGCCAGTACTTTCTAATAGCCTGGTCTAACGTTGAAAAAATAGCTACTCAATGTCTGGTTGAGTTATGAGTTGAGAATGAATTTCACAACAAACCTCAATGATTTTCCACCAGCTACACCAACCCAAAGACAATTTCTAATCATTTGGTGGCCATCGTATTGCAAAAGAAGCAGAACACAGACATGCTGTCTGTTTCGCTTAAATTTATGAAAACCCGCTGAAAGGGAATGTAGAGAGTAAACGATCCGTGGTAAAGCATTGTGAATGAAGGAGAGGTGCTGTGGTTAGTGGGTTTCTCAATCCCTCAGATTCTCAAAGCCAAGAGAAAATTTATCCTCTTCCACTGAGACATAAACTAAACTCCTTTGGTCATTAATCTGCAAAGTTGATGCCTGCCATGGTAATTCATCAAACATTTTTGTGGAGTGAGTCTGGTGGAGCCTCTGGGGCATCAGCCTTTGAAATTCAAAGCACTGTTTTGTCCCCTGAGGATGGAGTGACTTTCTCCCCTCATTGCACATCTGGACGGGAAGTTTCTGCTTCTGCTCTTCCTGAGGCTGAGTCAGGGCCAGAAAAGAGTAGCCATCTTATGAATCATGTGCTTGTACCATAAGGCACTGAATACTCTTCCCAGGGCTGTCCAATGAGAAGAAGGAAGAAAAATGCTGCAGCAGAGGCACTGTGTATAAGGGGCTTTTTCCCTCCATTACAGTTCACCCTGAAAAAGAACAATTACTGCTTACAGTGAATTTTATAGGGGCGAGAGTCATGGCATGAACCATTGTGAAAATCAAATAGAATCCTTATGCTACTGGTCTCAATTGTCTACCAATAAATCAAGAAATGGTCCAGAAATCTTGAGGTCTGATCTAAATTCACAGCCATGTCTGCAGGTTCAGAGACAAATATGTAATCTGATGAGAATGGGTGTTTCCTATAGGGAGTGCACCCCAAGTGCTGGGATCATCTTCTGCTCCCTCATCTTCAGCCCCAATAGTGACACCTGTCAATGCTTTGTCCCTTAGCCGAAAGTCTCAGAACTTTCTAGTCTTCATGTGAATTGCCTCTTTCCCCTCCTAGTCTCCTGTCCTGGTTCCAGCCCTGCTTCCCACTCTAGGTCCAGTGACTGCCTTTCTGTTCCTTGAGCAGTGTGTCATCCATATCAGGCTGTCCAACCTGGCTGGAAGTCCCTGCCCTAAAGTTTTTGTGGGGTTGTTTATTGTCATTGAAGCTTTAGCTCCGGTAGCAAGAACTCAGATCCTCAGTTTAAATGAATGGAAGCCACTCCCCTGCCAGTCACGCTCCACCAGTTCTCAATGGGTCCATTTCTTTATAACACAATGATAGCTGATTTCTTCTCCTCCACTCTCCTGGCCTTTCTCTCTGCTTCCTTTCTTCCTTCTTTCCTCTTTTTCTTTCTTTCGATCCTACCTCTATCTTCTCCAAATTGTGAATCCAAAAGAAAAATGTCCTTGCCATTCTTACTCACTGTGATATATCTGTGGGCATGTGTTCAATAATTCTTACGAAATTAATGATTCCTCTGTTCTTTGGATATTTGATCAAGGGTATCATGTCATTTACAGTACAATTTATGTTAGTTTTCATATTTAAAAAATACATATTTGGTGCCACATATCATAGGTATAATTCTTACACATTGACCTATTAATCAACTTATTAATTTATTCACCTGATATTTATTAAGTATCTACTATGTGGCAGATACTTTGGCAAGATATTACAGATGTCAAAAATGTTTCATACACCTAAATTATTTAATTAAATCATTCTGATTTAATTAAATACATTTCCATATTTTACATCAAATGTTATATCCAGACCTATGTGTCTAACCTCCAATTTTTTTTCCCTAACCAAACGTATTTTTTACTGTTATAACCATGTACTCTCTAGTAAGCCTTCATTATCCCACAGTGGTGATTCCTAATCACTCATATTATTGTTTACTCTAGAACTCTCTCCCTCCACTGTTTTCTTTTTCACATTCTGTACATCCTTCAAGGCTAGTGAACTTTCCTCTTCACTAAGTTCCATTGTTCCCCTGGTTCTTCCCTAGAGCATGTGAGAATCTGAGCCCTTCAAAACTGAGGATTTTGTGCTGGTGATTTCCTTTGGATATATGTCTGTTCCATGGATATTAATATTGAAACCCAACATGATTCTAACTCCTCTGAGAAAGTGAGCATATTTTACAATTCTACTAGGTCTCTGCCAGCATCATAGGTAGTGTGAGGAACATAGTAGCAGTCAGTAAATTCTTACTGATTGATTGGTGTCGAAATTGGGTTGTCAGCTCCAGACAGGGTGCTGAATGAGAGGAGGTCTGGTAAAAGACTCTTCAACATTCAGCTTCCCTGTAGATCAAGTACAGGCAAAGCTGATGGTGAAAGGTGGTGAAAGGTAAAATTCCAATAGCAAGAGTATTATTAATCTACTTAAGCCATTAAGTGTTGTCCAGTATTAGATTGGATCGGAAATCCTGGTTTTCAACTCTTTCCTATTTGAATGCCCAAGAGGCTGTCAGCAAGTAAGAGGAAATGCAGAATTGGCTTTCAGTTGCCTGCAGAGAGGAGCTTAAATTTCTAGATTTATGGCTCTGCTTTACCTGAACCTTTCATTTGCTTTTACTTTTATGTAGCAGTGCAGTGTACTATATTTTAGTTGATTTTTCTTAAATATTAAGAGAACTATAAAAATAAGTACCAAAGAATTTGTATGTAATGATCTCATTGGTCTTTGTCGAATACCTCATCCTATGAGCATATCCTAGAAACTCCCAAAAGGTGTGCTACTTTCAGAGGAAGCCATTGAGTGAAACTGATAGAATATGTAGTGCAAATGGTCTCTCTAATTTCTGAACTCCGTTATTCTAGCTCTCAAATTCTAGTATTGGAGAGAAGTAATAAACTAGCAGGCTTAGGTTCTGAATCTATTTTACTAACACATCATCTTGGGGGGTGTATTGTTTCTTCCCTTTGGTCCAAGTTTCCTACCTCTAAAATAAATAAATGATTTGAACTATATATCCTCAGAAAAACCTATTGCCTCTAAATTCTTATGTGTTGGTCACTAATCAGATAATAAAAATGGACTTAGATATGCAAAGAGAACTTAGTCCAAGAAGAAATTTTATCTTCATTGTCAATAATTGACCTACACTTCTTTCTGCTGAAATTCCTAATCTTAATCATATCCTAACTCATCTTCATTGCCTAAAGTGAACGCTATCCTTTAACACTCCCTGGCTTTTATATACATCTCTGTTCATTTTACTTTCATTAAAATTGATACTTAAAGTGTATGAGTTTTACTTTCTGATGGTGACTTCAAGCTCCTAAAGGGCAGGAACCATGTCTTGTGATTCTTAATACCTCCAGAATGAAATATGAAATATTTGTAAATAAAATAGAGTTAAAAATAATAATTATTGACTGTTAGGGTAAAATGACACTATTTGCTTTCATTTTTATAATAATTATTATTACCTGTAAACATCATATTGATACTATTTTTCTCATTTCCTTATTCCAGAATAACTTATTCCAATATTTCTTGAAGCAGCCTTTTCATTACCTAATGAAACCATGTTTTGTTTCAACTGTTATATTTTTAGGAATCTATTCTAAAGATACAATTAGCCAATGATGCCTTAATTAAAAAAAAGGAAAAATATTACTCAAAAATATATCTGTTTTCAGACAAAACTAAACCAAATCAAAACAAAATCCTAGAAATATAATTGCAGAATTGAGGCTACTAGAAGGGGAGAGGTAGGAATGGAAAAGAAAGGAGAGGAAGGGGCCCAGTGGTCTACAGTGGAAGATTAGGAGCATTTTGGGTATGGAATATTGTGGTAACATCCATCTGAAGAGATGTAAACATATTTCCTTAACTCTTACATACCAGGTTGCAATGTTACCTCAATAAAAAAAAAAAGATTATGGGAGAAAAGAAGACAGTTAAAGATCTATGAAAATGTTGAAAGTAATTTTTTATGAAAGTAAATTACAGTTTATTTTATTTATTGATATTATTAATATATATTTTTATTGTTATTTGCCTTTTACATTTTGTATTCCCCTTGGGTAGCCCACCACCAATTCACCCGTGATCGATCTCGATGGTCCCTTGTGTTCTTTTCTATTCAATTTTGTGCCCTTATCTTCCCCTCCCCCCAACCTCCCCCACCCCTGCTGAGTGTCTCTCTCCTATTTGGTTTCCTTATAATCCTGTTATAAGTGAAACCATTCGATATTGTTCTTTTTCTTTCTGACTTACTTCACTGAGTATGATCCCCTCTAATTCCATCCATGTCGCTGCAAATTGCATGTGTTTATCTTCTTTGAATGCTGAATAGTATTCTATTGTGTATATGTACCACATCTTCTTGATCCAATCATCTATTTTTAGACATCTGGGTTGCTTGCATACCTTTGCTATTGTGAACAGTGCCGCAATGAATATACGGGTGCATGTATCCTTTCGGATTAATGTTTTTGTATCCTTTGGGTAAATTCCCAAAAGTGGGATTGCTGGGTCTTATGGAAGCTCCATGTTGAGCAGTCTGAGGAATCGCCATACAGCTTTCCATAGTGGTTGGACCAGTTCACATTCCCACCAGCAGTGTAGAAGAGTTCCTTTTTCTCCACATCCTTTCCAGCATTTGTTGTTGCCTATATTTTTTATGTATGCCATCCTCACAGGTGTGAGGTGGTATGTCATAGTGGTTTTGATTTGCATTTCCTTGATTATAAGTG
>PVIJ01011619.1:0-20072 GCA_004024925.1 Scalopus aquaticus
GGCCTCCCCGGTGGCGCAGCGGTTGGGCGCTGCGCTGTGGAGCTGTTGGCCGCGGGCAATGCCGGTTCGACGCCCAGCCGGGGAGAATCCCACATGGTGCGGCAGACCTCTCCTGCCTGGCCCGCTGCTCTCCTCAGCAGTGTACCTCTGATCTGCCTGTTCTGCTCCCCACTCTGTCTCTGGTGAACCCTCTCGCCGACCCCGCCTATGGCCTGTACCCAGCTTGTATACATAAATAAATAAAAATTCTTTAAAAAAAAAAGAAAAATTTTTCGAGTTTATATTTTTGAGTAATTATCCTTTGCCTTTACACTGTTTTTGCTGTCTCATTGAAACCAAGCACGTTTTAAGACAAAGGACACCTTTTCTTTTAGGGACCATGCATGGAGAGGACAGGAGAAGAGGTAGATAAAGATCTTCCTTTACAGTTTGCCTGTTCTTAGACTCTTGTCAGAAACCTGAGGTTTGGAATTTAGCTCATCAAAGAAAGTTGCATTTTTGCTTTACAGTTTTTACCACATTAATTAGTTTTAATAAGAAACTAAACTTTTACAGGTTTAATAAGCAATTTAGAAGTTTTTACTCAACCAAAAAGCACCTTGTATAGCTTGTTAGCAAGTCTTAAATAACTCAGCAGTTTTTACCTTAAACAATTTAGACTTCAAGATTAGGGAAACACAGGGAAATAGAATTTTCTACCCATGGAATGAACCAGAACAGTATCTCAAGGTGGACAAAATAAGAATCCCGTTTCCCCACAGCTGAAAGGCAGCAGAGACATATCAATGATCTCAACACTGGAGAAAAAAAATCCAGACAGTGGCTTGCTGAGACCAGAGGCAGCCACCCCCCACCAGCCAGTTGTAGTGGGTCCCTCACTTTAGTTCCCAGCATTCCACATTTTGCCTCGGCTGTGGCAAGAAATTTAGCTGGAGAAGGATGTTAGAACTGAGGATGCCATTTATGGGCCAGATTTTGGTACTGGGACCAGGCAGTATTTAAAGAAAGACTAGGTGCTTTTTTCTTTAGAGCCTGGGCCAAATTTGGCTAGTTTTTAAGAATGTAGCTCAAGGGCAAGTTTCATGGAATTGAGAGAGAACATTTCATGACCTCTGCAGCAATAATAGAAAAATACCCAGAAGAACAGCACAGAGTTGAAGCAGGGGTATCCCTGCAGCTAAGTCAGAGGCCTTCCTGTCTGACTAGTACCATGTACCATGGCCTCTCGACCAGCTACGTCAAGACCGGGGTCTGAGTGACTCACAAATTGTTAGGCAGAGGTTTAGGACCTGGGCTCACCATGCAAAGCAATGCAGACTTGCGCGCTGGTCACAGAGGGAGAAATAGAGGAGGAAAGTGAAATCCCCTGCCCCTTCCCGGCTATGGTGAGCCATTCAGTTCATAGGGACCTTATTGAAATATGCAGCTAAGAGAAGCAGCAGGTAAAACAGAAGTTTGCCCCTGAAAATTGGTCTCAACTCTAGAATGTAGGAGAGAGGCGTGCCCTTGTTTAAGACTGATGAGGAAGCTCCCGTATGTAAAAAGGAACGAAGGCAGGTTTTTAGTACCAGCTTCTTTGTACAGAGGAGTCCTTCCTCTTACATTTGGAGCATTAACTGTCAGTGATGAACAATCTCCCCAAAGAGTCTACTGGACTTAATCACTCCATTACCAGCGTGACCCGAAACATAATGATCCTATCTGTCTCCCACCAAACAGACGCAGAGGGGTACGAGAATTTGTGGGACCCTACCGGTGACCCTGTAGTCTTTTTACAAAGGGTTCCCATTAAGCATCTAGCGAGCTTATGGTGGGCCACTCTCCTCATCTGATGAGAGTCCCTGAACACAGCTGAAGAGCAGACTGAACACAAGCCTCACTCAGGGTCCTGAGGCTTAACTTCCAATGACGCCCATTTACCAGAAAACATGACTCTCGCCTAGGTGCCGACCTAGCAGAACGCCTTGTCTGCGCCATCGGATCTCCTGGGTGTCCAGGGTTCCAAGGGCCACAGCCCGGTCATCCTGAGCACCCTCAGAGTCCACGGATGAAAGAGAAAAGCGAGAAATCAGTGACAGGAGAATCCTGACATTCCCACTCAGTGAGTGGGGGATCAGGAAGCCCCGCCAGCTGAGAAGCCTTTCACCCAAGACTTTAAGAATGGCAGCCTCATGCCAGTCACTTTTACCAGGCCGATGGGTGCCCATTAATTTTAGTAAAATATAAGGGACAGAGAAAAGTTCGTGAAATGTCTACAGCCTTTCTGAAGCCCCACAGGTAACAGAGAAGTAAATCAGTACCATTGGAAGAGGGTGAGAGAAAGAGAAAAAGCAAACAAGGAAAGATAAGGGGAGCCATTTAAATAATTCTAACAGGGATCTGAGGCCAAGGTGGGGTTCTGTGTCAGATCCTGTGTGGTGCTTAGTGAGGAATGACTTTTCCAACTGTCACATTGAGACCAATCATCTTCCACTGGGTCTCGGCAACTCCCCCTCTGCTGAAGGCAGGGGAGGATGGCCCGAGCTGCTGGGAGATCAGCCCCTTATGTGCAGCTCCCGGACGGCCTCTAAGTGATGTACGTGCCTAGCTCCTTGGAGACCGCAGTCCCTCATACGACGACCAGACTTTATTTTTCACTGGCATTTGGGCTAGTCCCTTTATCTGGTCTGGTTACCAGTTTATCCTTCCACAGGATTCTTTAAGGCGGTCACCCTTTGGCATTTACTGACCATCCTGTGCCCTCTTTGTGGCCTCTGATGGCTCTGAAAGAAAGAAAATATCTAGGACAAAATAAGAGTAAAGAAAAAATTTGCGCCTCTCGGCTCACTTACCTTAAATCTTGTAAGATCCCCAATGAGCCCCCAATTTGATACCAGAATTTCAGGTTTTCAGGTCTAGTCTCCCAGCCAGGAGTGGACCCCAGGCTACAGGGGCAGCCCTGATTCCCGGCCACTAGACTTCCATGGGTTGGTGTCACACGAAGCCACAGCAGGAACTTGGCTGACACTCAAGCAAGCGAGAGGAGGCAAATTTGTTTAGAGAAAGAAAAAGTTTATTAGAGAGAAAAGAAACAGAAATAAAGTGGGTCTCCCAGGCTGATGGAACCAGGCCAGGGAGGGGCAAGGAAGCCGAAGTGGAGTCGTGTCTCAGGGAATATATACCTTTTTCCCTAATTATTCTAAAGCTGCATCTGTCTTTTTTTTTTAAGATTTATTTTTATTTATACATACAAGCTGGGGTACAGGCTAGAGGCGTGGGGTGGCGAGAGGGCTCACCAGAGACAGAGCGGGTAGCAGAACAGGCAGATCAGAAATACACTGCTGAGGGGAGCAGCAGGCGAGGCAGGAGAGGTCTGCTGCGCCATGGGGGATTCTCCCCGGCCAGGCTTCGAACTCGCGTCGCCGCTGCCGACAGCTCCACAGCACAGCACTCAACCGCCACGCCACCGGGGAGGCCCTGTCTTTTTTTTTTAATTCTTAAGATACATTACTTTTCTCACTAATTCTTTTTTTTTATTTAAAGATTTTATTTATGTATGCATATAAGCTGGGGTACAGGCCAGAGGCGTGGGGCAGCAAGAGGGTTCGCCAGAGACAAAGTGGGGAGCAGAAGAGGCAGATTGACGGAAACACACTGCTGAGGGGAGCAGCGGGCGAGGCAGGAGAGGTCTGCCGTGCCATGTGGGAATCTCCCTGGCCGGGCGTCAAGCTCGCATCGCTGCCGACAGCTCCACAGCGCAACACTTAACCACTGCACCACCAGGGAGGCCCTCCATCTGTCTTTTTGTGGTTGGTTATATTTTGGTGGTCTCACTCACTGCCTTAATGTCTCTGTGCCCGGAACTAAGTCTCTGTCCCAGTCCTTATCTTAACATACTTTTTTTTTTATCATCCCTGATCTGGAATGTCCTGTTGTCCCTAGTCCTGGGGTGCTTGATTAGCTCCCTTTGGAATTCATTGCCCTTATCTTTGGATCTTCCCTTATTCCTCTTGTTGCCCTATCTCAGAAGCTTTTTTTAAATTTATTTTATTTATACATACAAGCTGGGGTACAGGCCAGAGGCATGGGGCGGTGAGAGGGTTCACCAGAGACAGAGCAGGGAGCAGAACAGGCAGATCAGAAATACACTGCTGAGGGGAGTAGCGGGCAAGGCAGGAGAGGTCTGCCACGCCATGTGGGATTCTCCCCAGCTGGGCGTCGAACTCACGTCACCGCTGCCAACAGCTCCTCAGCGCAGTGCTCAACTGCTGTGCCACCAGGGAGGCCCTCAGAAGCTTTTTTAACTCTCCAGGGGTCCCTGCCAGCTCTGTCCTAGAAGCTACCTAATTGTTCTAATCTGCCCTATGTCTCACCGCCATTAGCATCAATGATCGACACCTGTGGTCTTACATGTGTGCCTGATGGCAGCACCTGGAATATGGCGTGGGCATGTGTAATTGGCACACCTGAGCCGAAAGACTGAGCATGTAAGGGCGCAGCGGCAGAGGACTGTGTGGTGAAGTACAGTGGAGAGTGTCAGAGAACAGTACAGATCAGCAAAGAGGGTTTAGGGATTTGCAAAGGGGCGCAAGTTGCTGTCTCCCTGCTGATTTGTTTCCCCTAACCCGTGAGGATGATGCCAAGGGCTCCAAGATTCTCTTTCAAACTGCCTGAACCGATGATGAATCTACCCGGCCTGGGATGTTTGCAGAGGAGTGGGTTAATAAAGAAATATGCCAATGATTAAACCATGATCCCCAAAATATTTAACAAAACAACTTCTAGGTGTTAGATTAGACTAGAAGTACAATAATAGAGGACATTTCCTAGACCTCATACCACCCTGCCACTAACTAGCTATATGATCTCAAATCAAACACAGTATCTCTGTTTTCTCACTTAAAATGAAAAAAACAGATTGAGATTAGAAGGAGCAGGGCTTTCACATCTCTCTATATATTCTTACTCTAAGAGGAAATACTCTGTGATTTGATACACAGCAGAAAAAAATAAAGATCTTTTAAAATATTTAATGAAATACATACTTAGTGTTAATGACATATTCTGTATTAAATATATTGGTTCTTATGTTTATGGCTAACATTGGTATAACATTAGAGTTTTTTTAAATATCATCATTTAATCATCATCATCAAGTAAATGTCCATCACCCTATTTAATCATGCACTATCCCAACAAGACAAACAGGCTGGGAAAAACTAAACTCTGCTCAGGGTCACTGGGCTAGGAAGCGGCTTGTAGGTCTTTTCTTGACTCCCAAACAACAGATGAACTTTAACTTGGTCGACACTTTCTTTTTTTAAAGAAAATTATTTTTATTCATGTATACAAGAACTGGGGTGTAGGCCAGAGGTGCAGGGAGTGAGAGGATTCACCAGAGACAGTATGGGGAGCAGGATAGAAGAATCTACTGAAATACACTGCTGAAGGGAGCGGTGGGCGACACAAGAGAGGTCTGCTGCGCCATGTGTGTTAGTTACCTCCCTGGCCAGGGATCGAACCCATGCTGCGGGGACTGGCTATAGCTTAATAGTACTGCGACTTTAACCCCTGCGCCACCAGGGAGGCCCTTTTTATTTTTTAACTTTCTACTATTTTTTTTCATTATCATTGCTTTGTTTCTGATTTACACATGACCAATGAGTTATTCCCATTTGTAGCAGCAATGATTGGGAATTTGCTTTTATGGTTTAACCATTTAATCTGTGTGTTTGTGGATTAACTTTAAAGATAATTAAGGTTTATTCTTGGTTGGAAAAGGGACATAGAATGCCTTTTTTAGTTTTAGTTTTGTTTCTCTATTTTGTCCTCAAATCAACTAAAAATTTTGTGCTGCCAGGATGAGAAAAAGCTTTTTGATAGCTGGACTGGTGAAATATTTGTGTTTCTTTGTTTGCTTGTGATTTGTGACTGAAGTTGTAGATATTTAGTTAAAAGCTCTCTGTAGATATATGGCCATAATTCAGAGAGACCTTTATCTCTTGTTATGTCTAAATATCTAGAAGAGGGGCCTCCCTGGTGGCGCAGCGGTTGAGTGCTGTGCTGTGGAGCTGTCGGCAGTGCGCGATGCGGGTTCGACGCCCAGCCCGGGAGAATCCCACATGGTGCGGCAGACCTCTCCTGCCTCGCCCGCTGCTCCCCTCAGCAGTGTATTTCTGATCTGCCTGTTCTGCTTCCCACTCTGTCTCTGGTGAACCCTCTCGCCACCCCATGCCTCTGGCCTGTACCCCAGCTTGTATAAATAAAATCTTAAAAAAAATTAAAAAAAAGAAATAAATATCTAGAAGATAGTAAATTAAAGGAGCAGTGTTCTGATTAGGTCAGAGAGAATAAACATCATGTGTTCTTAAATTCTTGGGAAATAAGAAAATTGGATTTCTAATACTTTAAATGTGCTAGACTTTAATGAAACATCTTTTTGTAGAAACTGATGAAGAAGCATTTTAAGAATCCACCATTACAAAATTAACATAAAATTTTGGGAATTAAGTTGTTTCTGTTTTGTCAGTGTTAAGTATAATATAAGCATGCATTTTGTTTTACTTGAGTGTGTTTTTCCTAAACTTACTGATCAAATAATTTAACATTGCCTCTAAAAATGTTCATGATTATGAAAAAATGTTTTCAACTACGTTAAATCAGTACTCTGACACACTTTATTTCAACATCAAATATGTTTTCTAGCATGCCAGCTTAAAAATAATATCCAAGATCTTTAAGCAAGCTCAAATCGAGTTCTGACATTGAGTTAATTAATGCGTACACTGCAGTTAGGTTCTTTCTAAGTAACTTATTTATTTAAACATTGGCTTAAGCAAGCATAATTTTAAGTTTATATACGTTTGTTTCCGTTTTGAAATGCTATAGAGAGGAAATAGCCTGGAGCTACATAATGAATGTGTTCATTTTTGCCACTTTAGGAGGCTATAAAAAAGATTTGTGTGACCATAGGAAATTTCGCTATGTGTATTCATAAGTTCTGCAAGCCTGCTAAAATGCTTGTATATGCCAAACAGTTCTCAATTTTCCGCCCTGCTCTTTTCTCTTTAAAATAGAAGTCACTTTGGTTAAAAGTTGTAATATGGGTGGTTGAAGCTCTTAAGGAGTAACAGTGACAGAGAATTACAACAGTATGTGCGCTTTTTGTCTTTCACGAAAACAAAGTTTTTTCCTAAAGTAACTTTTAGGTTTCCAGAACCCCTTATACTTTTAAAAATTATTGAGACTCTTAAAGAACTTTCACTTATGTGGACTATACTATATGAGTTATAACAATTGATAATTAGCATGCTAGACACCAAGAATGATAAAATTTAAAAATATTTATTAATTCATTAGAAAGTAACAATGATGTACTGCCTGTTAACATAAATGACCCATTTTTATGAAAAATACCTGCACTTTTCAAAACAAATTTTTTTTAAGAATAGCATTGTTTCATATGTTTGCAAATATCTTTACTGCCTGAGCTAATAAAAGAAAGCTAGATCATTGTATCTGCTTCTGTAATTAATCCATTGCATTATCACGCATCACATAACCACTGGAAAACACTATATACTCGAAAGAGGTTGGGAATCAAAAAGACAGGTAACATCTTAGTATTATTCTGAAAATCATTTTGATCCTGCAGATCATTTAGATGAATTTGAGAACTATACAAAAAGGAGGAGGTGGGGCACAAAACTTAGTGAATTGTGTTTACCCTGCTTTCTACTACCTGAGTCTGAAAAGAAGCTGTGAAATCTATTAAAATGTTTACAGTGTTAAGTGGTCTTGCTTCCTTTTTAAAAATAATTAATGTTTCTACTTCAATCTGAAAAACTTTCTCTTATATTTAATCCATCTAGATAACAGAGATTCTGTATTTTTCAAGAATAGTTTTCTGTGATACAATTGACCTTTATTATGGCTTGTTTACTTGGGGTAGGAATTGGAGGAGGAAATAAACACCATAGTGCTACCTTCTGTTTCTTTTCAAATACTTTATTTTGGCTTTGATTAGACAGATTAAGATTTTCATATCAAAATACCTCTAGGGGCCTCCCTGGTGGCGCAGCGGTTGAGTGCTGCGCTGTGGAGCTCTCGGCAGCGCACGGTGCGGGTTCGACGCCCAGCTGGGAGAATCCCACATGGTGCCACAGACCTCTCCTGCCTCGCCCGCTGCTCCCCTCAGCAGTGTATTTCTAATCTGCCTGTTCTGCTCCCCACTCTGTCTCTGGTGAACCCTCCAGAGACAAAGCGGGGAAGAGATATTGGAAATAATTAGGTTTGTTTAATGTGTTGTTACAGTTGTGAAAAGAGGATGTCAAATCAGAAGAGATACTAAGCCTTCCCCAAATTAAGTTTGATTTCATAAAATGCTATTAATATACACATTTCATTTTATATGTTTTATGGGCAGTTCCCGGTGCTTTGTCAGTCCCTTGTCTATAACATTGTTTTATCCTTAGAGGTAACCATGATCAAAACGCTTATGAAATAGTTTTGTGCTGAACTCCAGTATAAAATTGTCTGCCTCTTTATTATGATAAAATTGGCAAAAGTGAAAAAAGTAACCAGTCATTAAATCTCTCAATGTCCTCATTTTAGTATAAAGCTTACCTGATGGCTATACTATAAAACACAAGTCACAAATTGTGTCCTCAACAATCTCAGAGCCTCATGGAAAAAGACATTTCCAGGTACTTAACCCGATCGCCTCTTCAGAGAATAGACTTAGAGTTCAGACTTCTGAGCTGGCATCACTTAGATTGCTTTCGACCATACCAATGGACTGAATTAAGATTTCCAGAGCCGATGAAAGGCACAGACTACTATAGAAATAGATAACACTGGTCAACAAATTTTTACAAAAGTCATGTTAGTGAAATAAAATCAGTCATTTCCTATCAGTTTGTATGTGCTCAACACGAATATGACAGTCAAATTCTAATTTTGGCTCTAGCTTTTTTTGTAATCTGCAATAAATTGATGTTTACATCATGAAATGCATGCCAATAGTAATAGGCCTATGGTTAATATTGTAAAATATCAAGTCATAGACTAGTTCTTAGATTTCTTTGCTTGTCTGTTTTTTTTTAAGATTTATTTATTTATGCATACAAGCTGGGGTACAGGCCAGAGGCATGGGGCGGCAAGAGGGTTCACCAGAGACAGAGTGGGGAGCAGCACAGGTAGATAGTCAGAAACACACTGCTGAGGTGAGCAGCGGGCAGGGCAGGAGAAATCTGCCTGCCATGTGGGAATCTCCCTGGCCGGGCGTCGAACTCGCGTCACCACTGTTGACAGCTCCACAGCGCAGCGCTTAGCCGCCGCACCACCAGGGAGGCCCTCTTCCCTTGTCTCTTGTACAGCTGTTCAGGAGCATCTCTGGGGAGTGTCCAGCAGTAGTCAGCCAGCATTGTAGTGGACCATTTCCCCTGGTATCTTTGTTCCATTGATGCGATATCTTGATGAAAACGTTCGCCATGTTCATCACTAACCATACCACAGTTTTCAGGGAAGCAATCCAGATGGGAATGAAGGAAGTGGATCTTTAGAGTCATATTGCAGCCAAGTTTCTGATAGTGCATCAGCATGTCTTATGCTAGTTCCTTGTAGTTTTCTGCTCTAACATTCCCAAGAAATTTTGTAGACATTAGGCGAAAAGCATTCCATGCTTGTTTCGCTTCACCCTGCAGCAAGTTATTGAATGGGTCATCTCAATGCAGACGGAATGTTTGGGTAGACTATTCTCAACTTCTTTTGCTTCATTATTCCTCTGGAAAGAGGAGGTTGCTTGACTCCACACCATGGGGACTGCCAACGGCATGGATGATCTTTTGCCATTTTACCACTGTGAAAGCTGTGCTGTGCATGTAGCACAGCATACATGCGGGGCGCAACACTTTTCTTAGTCACCAACCTTGCATCCGAAGTAGATGATAAGCCTTCTTCACTGGAGAAGTGACACTTTTCTTCTGGTTGGCAAATGTCACTTCCCCACAAATAGAGCAGAAATTGTCCACGCTATTAACACATTTTCGAGGCATTATTGTTTTGTACTGTGCCTAAATGGATAAAATAATAACAGTTCTATGGAACAGTAGCTTAAACTACTTAGCTTAAACTGTCTCTCACAAAGTCTGAAATATTTTCAGTGCTCAACCTTTCTAACAGGGCTTTCTATAGCGCACTGCTGACGTCAACTTACTTCAGCAGCTGCCTGGTAGTAGTATTGCACTCTGGATGATGTGTGCATGATGGTATTATGCAATGCAATGCAATATTACATCATTCTAGGCTGATTTAGGATGTTGTCGCAGTCCAACTGGATAAATTTACACGGTGAAACATAAAATGAATTATATGAAAGATCTTCAAAACGAGAGCTAATGAAAAAATTTCAGGGTTATATTCATGTTCAGCACAGCAAGATATTACAGATTAGGGCCATTTTAAGTCAGTTATGATCTCACTATTGACCAGTGTAATCACAGGGCCTCCCTGGTGGTGCATTGGGTTGAGTCTCGGTCTCTGAAGCTGTCCACAGTTAATGCAGCACGCGTTCGATCCCTGGCCAGGGAGATTCCCACATGGCGCAGCAGACCCCTCCTGCTTCGCCCACTGCTCCCCTCAGCAGTGTACTTCAGTCGATCCGCCTGTTCTGCTCCCCACTCTGTCTCTGGTCTCTGAATCCTCTCACCACCACACATCTCTGGCCTACACCCCAGTTCTTGTGTGCATAAATAAATCTTTTTTTAAAAAAAGAAATAGAAAACCAGAAAGGATGTGCTAGATAATATATATAGCCTTCCAGTTGTTGTGGGTCTGCTAAACTTAAGCAGACTGTTTGACCACCAATTGTTATCTACAGTTCCTCATTCCTATACAAGGTCGGAACTGCCCGATTAATTAGTCAAAGCAAAACCTTACAAGGTTCCTTTCATATCAACCAAGAGCAGAAAGCTTGATCACTCTGGGAAGGCTATGCCTGAGGGGCTGACGAGGGTGCATAAAATGTACTCCTGACTTATGCAGCAGGAGGTGTGACCGGAACGCCTGGGGGCCGAGGACTGGTGCATGACAAGGGACCCCAGAAGCTGATCAGTGGAAAGCCTTGTTGACAGATTAGACCCTTTCCCGAGGGAATGGGGTATAATTTCAATTACAACATTTGGTTGCCAAACATAAGAATTATCTGGAGAGCAGACTCTGCCCCTCCAAACCCCTAATGACAAAAACACATTCTTTAGTTTTACCCATTTTTTTCCTCCTTGTCCTCCTGACCTCTGTAACTGATGTTGTAATAATTCTGAAAATAAAAAGGTCAGGATCTCGCTCATTGAGCAGCATCCTGCATTGTGCAGCCTGCTCCACGACTCCCGTGTATCTGTGTGGTGTTGCCCGACGCAACACCCAGTTATCTCTTTGTTGTTGCTCTCTCAACGTCTTTCATAGTTTATCGTGGCACATGAAACCCAGGGTTCCTGACACGCATTTTAGAAGAAATATCATGCATATTTGATAAACATGGATGGCGCTATTACTGAAAATTTAAAGGAAATATGGAAAATAAAGTAGCATTAGTTATCCTTATGATAAGGGTGGTTTCACATTGATTTTATATTATTGAGGGCCTATTTTATTTGTAAAATAAAATTGTAATGAATATATGCCCTAATAATTCATATTCTTTTGTATTTCTTTGTTTCTGCTCTTGCTATTTCCTCCCTTCCTCCCCACCCTACCCCCATTAATATGACTAATCCTTCAAGCTTCAGCAGTGGTGGAATTTCCTCCAGGAAGCCTCTCTCTGACCCTTGTAAGGTACTCCCATTATTTGCAAATACTACTTTTTACCTACTTCTGTCTTAATTCTTGACTGTAAAACCCTTAAAAGGAGAAACTATGTCTAAGTCATCTCTAAATTCCCAGCATTTACTGTTGTCTCAGGACTCTAGATGACACTCAATAAATGTTTGTTGAACTAAAAAGAGTTAAATTATTAGATATCATGCTAGACCCTGTGGGGAATACAAAGATAAATAAAATAAACTTTCTTTTCCATCCCAACAATAGATTGTCTTGTTCTTAGGCTGAACAATGGTTTGTAGACCTTCAGAATTAAGAAGCCATGAACTATATTTTTTTTATTTTATGGGCAGGAAACAGAAGTTCAAATAGATTGTGATTTTTCTAAATTGTAATAGCAGAGCTAAGGGTTGAGCCAAATCCTCCAAGTGCCTGTGCTCTCCTATACTGTGCTGACCTATCCTTTAATAATTAGCATACAGCAATGACATCTGCATTATAATACAAAGCAGGAACAGCAATGTCAATTTTAAAGCATGATGCAACAGAAATGTTTCTTCTTACTCTTTTTAAACACAGCACATTATTGAATCCTGGACATGCCTCATTAATATGTTTAGAATTATTTCTTTAATTTTTCATCATTCATCAAAAGTTTCTGTATGTCTTTGCTTTTTTATTATAGTAAATGTCTTCTATCATAGCTGAGAAACTGCAGGTTATAAAGCATTCGTTTTTAGCCCTGCTTTGTGGAGCCATTGTATTCTTGGAGAGCTGCGGAAGTTGACGTCCTTTCATCCTGGCCCTCCCAACTATTGAAAAAAAGTGAGGGCCTCCCTGGTGGCACAGCGGTTGAGCAGTGAGCTGTGGAGCTGTCTGCAGTGCACTATGTGAGTTCGACGCCCAGCCTGGGAGAATCACACATGGTGCGGCAGACCTCTCCTGCCTCGCCTGCTGTTCCCCTCAGCAGTGTATTCCTGATCTGCCTGTTCTGCTCCCCACTCTGTCTCTGGTGAACCCGCTCGCCACCCCACGCCTCTGGCCTGTACCCCAGCTTGTATAAATAAATCTTTAAAAAAATTTTATTTTTAAAAAAGCAAAATGTTGGGCCTCCCCGGTGGCGCAGCGGTTAAGCGCTGCGCTGTGGAGCTGTCGGCAGCAGCGACGCGAGTTCGACGCCCGGCCAGGGAGAATGCCACATGGCACGGCAGACCTCTCCTGCCTTGCCCGCTGCTCCCCTCAGCAGTGTATTTCTGATCTGCCTGTTCTGCTACCCGCTCTGTCTCTGGTGAGCCCTCTCGCCGCCCCACACCTCTGGCCTGTACCCCAGCTTGTACGTATAAATAAAAAATAAATCTTTATAAACACATGCAATTTGCAGCGACATGGATGGAATTAGAGGGGATCATACTCAGTGAAATAAGCCAGAAAGAAAGAGAAAAATATCGAATGGTTTCACTTATAACAGGACTATAAGGAAACCAAATAGGAGAGAGACAATGGCGGGGGGTGTGGAGGCGGAGGGAGGGAAGGAAAAGTGCACAAAATGGAATAGAAAAGAACACAAGGGGTGCGGCAGACCTCTCCTGCCTCACCCGCTGCTCCCCTCAGCAGTGTATTTCCCATGATCTGCCTCTTCTGCTCCCCACTCTGTCTCTGGTGAATCCTCTCGCCGCCCCATGCCTCTGGCCTGTACCCCACCTTGTATGTATAAATAAATCGTTAAAAAAAAAGAAAAGAACACAAGGGACCATGGAGATGGATCACAGGTGAATTGGTGGTGGGCTACCCAAGGGGAATACAAAATGTAAAAGACATAACAATAAAAATATATATATTTAAAAAAATCTTTTAAAAAAAAAAGCGAAATGTTGTAATTTCCTGGCTACACTGGTCAAATAGTGGACTAAGGTAATACTACAATCAGTCATTTTGGAGAACCATAAAGAAAATGGTTAAATGTTAAAAGGTATATGCCACCTCAAAATAAGTTACTTTAAAAAAAAATTATATATATTTTACATCACTGTTCATTTTTGTACAATGTTTGCTTTCTTTTTCCAGGTGTAGTTCCCCTAGAATTTCCACCTCCGATTCACCATCATCACCATAGTCCCTTGTGCTCTTCACACCCTTGTTTTGTTCCCTCTCCCTCCCCCTCCCCTGCAGAATTTCTCTGATTTATAGTTGTCAGTTTATTTTTGCTTTGCTTTGTTGTGCTGTGTTTTGTTTTGTTTTGATTATTGTTTTTTTCCTGATCCCTTATTTGGTTCACCTATATTCCTCCTATTAGTGAAACCATCCGATATTTTTCTTTCTCCTTCTGACTTATTTCACTGAGCATGATCCCTTCTAGCTCCATCCATGATGCTGCGAATGGCATGAATTTATCTTTTTTGATTGCTGAGTAGTATTCCATTTTGCATATATACCACATATTCTTGATCCAGTCATGTATTTTTGGGCATTTAGGTTGTTTCCAAGTCTTACCTATTATAAATAGTGCTACAATAAACATAGGGGTGCAGGTATCCTTTTGAATTAATGTTTTTGTGTCCTTGGGGGAGATCACTAGGAGTGGAATTTCTGGGTCATATGGTAGCTCCATTTTTAGTAGTCTAAGGAATCTCCACACAGCTTTTCATAGTGGTTGGACCAGTTTGCATTCCCACCAGCAGTGTAGGAGAGTTATTTTTTTTAAAGATTTATTTATTTATGCATACAAGAGCTGAGGTGTAGCCAGAGGTGTGGGGTGGTGAAAGGATTCACCAGAGACAAAGTGGGGAGCAAAACAGGCAGATTGACTGAAGTACACTGCTGAGAGGAGCAGTGAGCAAGACAGGAGAAGTCTGCTGTGCTATGTGGGAATCTCCCTGGCCCGGGATCAAACACATGCTGCAGTGGCTGCTGATAGCTTCATAGGCTGAGACTTAACCCGTTGCATCAACCAGGGAGGCCCAAGAGTTCCTTTTTTAAAATAAAGATTTATTTATTTATACAAGAGCTGAGGTATAGGCCAGAGGTGTGGGGAGGTGAGAGGATTCACCAGAGATAGAGTGAGGAGCAGAATACTCCGATTTACTGAAATATACTGCTGAGGGGAGCAGTGTGAGAAACATGGTCTGCTGCACCATGTGCCTTAGCTCCCTGGCCAGGGATCGAACTCATACTGCAGTGGCTGGAGATAGCTTGATAGTGCTGAGACTTAACCCTTTGCATGACACAAAATAGGTTGATTTTCCTATTTTTACTAACTTTTAATATGAGTACCATGAATCATGTAGCTAACATTCCAAATATGTGTGTTTCTTTGTATACTATTCATACATGCTAACCTTTGATCATTCCTGCAAAAAATCATTAAAACAAGTTCAAGTACAGTAAATCTAGAAAAGGAATTGCCAGCTGTGGCACACTAGGGAAAAGAAATTACTGGTTTCAGAGAGATACATGTGCTGTGTTGTTGTTTTTCACCAGAGACAGAATGGGGAGCAGAACAGGCAGATCAGAAATACACTGCTGAGGGGAGCAGCGGGCGAGGCAGGAGAGGTCTGCCGCACCATGTGGGATTCTCCCCGGCTGGGTGTCGAACTTGCATCGCGGGCTGCCAGCAGCTCCACAGCACAGCGTTCAACCGCTGCGCCACCAGGGAGGCCCCTGTTGTTGTTTTTTAATGGAATATATAAGTTGTTAAATGTCTGCTAGATTTTTTTCAGTCAAGTGCATTAGGTATATATTTCATTTAATTTTCTCAATAATCCTATGCGATTAGTACCATTTAAAAATTTTTATTTATTTATTTTTAAAGATTTATTTATTCATGCATATAAGAACTGAGGTATAGGCCAGAGGTGTGGGGAAGGTATGTGTGAGAGGATCCACCAGAGACAGAGTGGGGAGCAGCACAGGCTGATTTACTGAAATACACTGCTGAGGTGAGCAGCAGGTGAGGCAGGAGAGGTCTGCTGTGTCATATGTGGGTTAGCCCTCTGGCTGGGAATTGAACTCATGCAGAAATGGCTGGTGATAGCTTGACAGTGATGAGACTTTAACCCCTGCACCACCAGGTAGCCCTCAATTTTATATTATATAACTATAACCACTCCTGCTCTTTCGGTTACCATTTGAATGTAATATCTTTTTCAAGCCAACGTTTATTACCTTTCAAATCTGAAACTTTAGTATACTACTTTCCTGGTATTTTGTCCTTATATTTGTTTAAAAAAAAACCAAAAACATGTGCCTGTTTAATGCAAATAATAAAATGGAAAATAAATATTGAAAGAAACTCTGTTTCCTAAAAGTGGCAGCATTTGCCCACCTGGCAGAGGATCGCTTTGCTTATAGCTATAAATGTTGTTAGCTTTTAGTTAAAGAATATCCACCAGATGGCAACCTCATCTGCCTGTGAAGCATCATGTGCAATCCTCTGAACCCATTAGAGGCCCCTTGAGTCAAATGCTCCGTTATTAATGGCTGATTTTTAAAGTGATCCCAGTGAATGGATACTAGGCAGTCACTTTGCAGTGACTGTGGGAAGGTGGGGGATATGCAGATATGGTTCATAATTAGCATTAACTGTGAAATATTTTTCGTAGCAGTCTTTTTTTTATTAATATGGAAAACAAACCTAACAGTGTCTATTGCCATCTTGCCCTCTAGACATATTTCTCAATCGAAGCAAAGAGAACCATATTCATTTCTCTAGTTTAGGAAGCTGTAGACAGTATTATTTCTTCATGGATCATAAGTTATTCTACTTGGAATTGTTTGTACTACTTAATGGCAATCTGGTAGCTAGCAGGTTTACTGCTTAAAATGCAAATGGTCTTCCTCATTTCTCAACCTCATAGTATGCAGAGAGTACTGCTGGGGATATCCAACATGTCCCTTATTGTTTTGTTTATAAGCAACCTGCCCTGAGGTACTAATTAGGGGAAAGATACTGCATATACTTAGCAAATACTGTTGTGTTTTTCCATGCAAATAAATCTGTGGTCAAGGTGAAAGTCATTGATGGGTTGATTAACTGACCTGCACATTTCTGAAAGCATGCATGATAATAAATGTTCCAGAAAAAGGAAAAAAATAGATTTGTTAACATTTTTATTCTTGATTAGCTAGCCCTGATTGCACCTGACTTTTCATTAATAGTGCCAATTCTGAAGTGGCATGTTTTACCTACATTAATGTAGTAAGCTATATGCAAGCTATATGTTTGAGTTAAATATCTATAATATATAACACATTGTCTTCCCTTATGACTGTAATTGACTATTTTATATCTGTATGCTTTTTTAGATCCATGTGATAACTTGAAAAAAATGTTTCTTTAAATCAGTGTCCTTGTTCTTTTTAATAACTTCAGTAAGTCTTATTTTACATGTCATATACTTTACCCATTTCAAGAATTCAATGATTTTTCATAAACATAATTTTGCTGGGTATTTTTTAAGTGGCAAAGCTGTACCTAGATGTTGTTCCTCATTACATGACAATACTCAGCAGTGTGGCAGCTCATCTTTGCTTCCTAACATTGCCTGCTTTTAGATATTTTTGTATAAATAAAGGCCAGAAAATCTGACTCTTGTATGTCTAAAATTTTATCTCAGTACCTCATCTTCTAGATGGGGTGGGAAGACACATTAATATTACAGAATTGGAGCCTCCCTGGTGGCGCAGGGGCTAAAGTCTCAGCACTATCAAACTATTGCCAGCCGCTGGGCATGAGTTTGATCCCCAGCCATGGAGAGACCTCTCCTGTCTTGCCCGCTGCTCCCCTTAGCAGTGTATTTCAGTGGATCTGCCTGTTCTGCTCCCCACTCTGTCTCTGGTGAATCCTGTAGGCCCCTAATTCTGGCCTACACCCCAGTTCTTGTAAGCATAAATAAATAAATCTTTGGGGGATGAAAACAACACAAAAACTCATAAGTCTAGATATGGAAAATCTATTCTCTTTCACAGTAGGCACAAATTCTTCATTGACTGGCATTTAAAAAAATGTACAAATAAGAAGCTTAAAGAATCAGCCCCTCTGTTTCTCACCCAACAGAAGATAGCTCTCCATCCATCCAATGGAAATCACCAAGTGGTCAGACAATAAAATCAAACTCTCCATCACTGCTACCACCAAGAGGGGATAACTTTTTGTCACATGTATATAAGAAACAAAAACTCAAAAATCAGTAGGAGATAGTAGGTGTGACTTGGCAATGTTCATCTGAAGAGGTATGAACCTAAATAATTATGCAGTCTTGTGAACCAACATTACCACAATTAAAATATTACAATTAAAAAAATAAAGACAAAATTTTTAAAAAGACAGTAGATGGGGAAATAAAACCTATAGAAAGAGAATAAATGAAGCCCAAATTCTATTCCTGCTTGGGTTTCACTCTGACAGTCAAAAAATGTACTTGAGCATAAACATTATGAAGCATATTTCTCTGGTAATGTAGTTGTCCCCAGCAGGTGAGTTAATTTGGGACACTTCATGGTGACATTTTGATCAAAACTGTCAAAGTATAATTTTCAAACAAATAAAATCATAACTCTCAGGCAAATATAAAATGAATACATGTCAAAGATTTTTTGTACCCTATTAATGAACAAACCATTAAGATGTCATGACTGGTTTTGAAGATAATTAATAACATTTTATTATTTTATTTTTTTAAAGATTTACTTATTCATGAATACAAGAATTGGGGTGTAGGCCAGAGGTGTGGGGTGGTGAGAGGACTCACCAGAGACAGAATGGGGAGCAGAACAGGCGGACTGACTGAAATACACTGCTGAGGGGAACAATGGGTGAGACAGGACAGGTCTGCTGCACCATATGGGAAGCTCCCTGGCCGGGGATCGAACTCATGCTGCAGTGGCTCTGGATAGCTTCATAGTGCTACGACTTAACCCGTTGTGCCACCAGGGAGGCCCTATTTAATAATATTTTAAAGCAGAGTATTTATAGGAAGATAAGATTGCTGGATTAGATACAAACTATTAGATACAAACAGGGCCATAAAATTTTAGAGTTACCTATCTACAGACAGAAATTATTTACATACAGTTAAAAGAAATAAAGAAAGACACAAAAAGATGGAAAGACATCCCCTGCTCATGGATTGGAAGAATCAACATCATCAAAATGGCCATCCTACCAAATGCAATCTACAGATTCAATGTGATTCCGATAAAAATCTCAATGACATTCTTCAAAGAAATAGAACGGATATTGAAGGAATTCATATGGAACCACAAAAAACCTCGAATAGCTAAAGCTCTCCTGACTAAAAAGAAGATGAATGGAGGGATTACACTCCCTGACTTCAAACTATACTACAAATCCATAATAATTATAACAGCTTGGTACTGGAGCAAAAACAGACACACGGACCAATGGAACTGAATAGAAAACCCAGAAATAAATCCACATATTTATGGACAACTAATCTTCGACAAAGGAGCAAAGAATATGCAAGGGAACAAGATCAGTTTGTTCAATAAATGGTGTTGGGAGAACTGGACTGCTACATGCAAAAAAATGAAGCTAGACCACTACCTCACACCATGCACAAAAACCAACTCAAAATGGATAAAAGACCTGGAGATAAGACCTCAAACCGTAAAGTTTATAGAAGAAAAAATAGGCAAAACTCTACATGACATACATCTCAGCAAAATCTTTAAAACCACTTCCCCCATAGCGAAGGAAGTAAAAGAAAAGATAAACAGCTGGGATTACATCAAACTAAAAAGCTTCTGTACAGCAAAAGAGACAATAATTAAAACAGACACCCTACTAATTGGGAGAAGATCTTTGCACACAATACAACCGATAAAGGACTGATAACAAAAATCTACAAAGAGCTCACACAACTCAACAAAAACAAAGTCAACAATCCAGTCAAAAAATTGGCAGAAGAGCTAAAAAGTCACTTCTCCAAAGAAGAAAAGCAAATGGCCAACAGGTATATGAAAAAATGTTCAACATCACTTATAATCAGGGAAATGCAAATTAAAACCACAATGAGATACCACCTCACGCCAGTGAGAATGGCGCACATTAATAAAACAGGCAACAACAAATGGTGAGGATGTGGAGAAAAAGGAACTCTACTACACTGCTGGTGGGAATGCAAATTGATCCAACCACTATGGAAAGCTGTATGGCGTTTCCTCAAACTGCTAGAAATGGAACTTCCATATGACCTAGCAATACCACTACTGGGAATATACCCAAAAGACACAAAAACACTAATCCGAAAGGATACATA
>PVIJ01011619.1:20172-53867 GCA_004024925.1 Scalopus aquaticus
ATAGATGACTGGATCAAGAAGATGTGGTACATATACACAATGGAATACTATTCAGCATTCAAAAAAGACAAACACATGCAATTCGCAGCAACATGGATGGACCTAGAGGGGATCATGATCAGTGAAATAAGCCAGAAAGAAAGAGAAAATTATCGAATGGTTTCACTTATAACAGGAATATAGGGGAGCCAAATAAGAATGTGACATTCAGCAGGGAAGGAGGGGAGGGGGAGGGCTCAAGAGGGGGGAATAGGGGAGCATGGAGGACTAAGGTGATGGCTCCACGGGTGAACAGGTGGTGGGTAACTTATGGGGAACACACAATAATGTAAAAGATACGAATAACAAAAATTAATATCTATTATATTTTTTTAAAAAAAGAAATTATTTACATACAGACTAGATGAAAATCTGCAATTTAACTTGCAACTTTACTAAACCTTTGATTAATAGTAGACAGTGAGTTGAATAAATTATCCTAGGTCCCCTAGACTGGAGTTTGGCAAACAACAGCTTGTAGGCCATATTCAGCCACTCTCAATGTTTACAAGATGGTGCACAAGAGCACTCATGTTACAGTAGCAGAGTTGAGTGTGTGTGAGATCATATGGCCCACAAAACCAAAAATATTTACTGTGAACCTTTCCAAAAATATTTTCTGACTATTGCTCTAGCTAATGCTTAGGTGACCTTCACTGTCTAATGATATTGCAAATATGTGGTCCCTACTCTTTTTGCAGTATTTCTAAATTTTGGATAATTGTTCTAATACTGCTTTAATTCTGCCATGGTGGAAATGATCTCTCCTCCTTTCCTGTTCATCTCTTTACTTGTATTTCTCATGGTTTTTCAGTATTACGATCTTCTTTTCTAGATTGAGTTTATTGAGAACATTTCATTCATTTTTGTATCTGTACATAGCACAGTGCCTTGCAAAAAGCAGTGATTCAATAAATCTTTATTGACATGAATCTACTAAAAGGTGAATGAGGAAACTCAGGGAAACCTGGAGGTTGGATTGCTTAAGTAGCACTGTAGGGATGGGTGACTGGGAGGGGAATGAAATCCTATGAATAATTGTATCAGTGCATAATATAAATGCGTCTACTGAATTTATTCCATCCAAGGACCCAATCACATATCTATATGGTACCATAAGTATCTATAAGATCTTCATCTTGTTAATATGAATAGTGTTGCCTGTTACCTAACTATCTGGAATGTCCCTAGACCCAGAATAAATAACTTGAGTTTATTATCACTCCTTCTTTTCAGGAAGTAACATGTGGTCAATAAAATTTATCTAGTATTGACAGTGGCAAAATTGTATGCAATACATATGTTGCAATAAAAGGAGTATTTTCTTACTTCATATGTAATTTGCAATCTAGAAGATATAGTTTGGATTTTGGGTTTTTCAGGACATTTGGATGGTTTATGTAGATAAATAGACTAAGAATTCCCGGTCACTGACCAAATTGTACTCACTAAACATCATCTGAATTAATTTGAAATATGGTTTTATTTTTCATGGAGTGTTAAGAAACTGATCAGAAGCTTATGCTATTATATTTATCTTATAAATGAGAATTTCAAATATAGTTTTTTTGCCATTAAAATACTTTAACCTCTGTCGCATCTGACATTATGCTAAATCTTTCTATTAAGAAGTCTGTAAAATATGAGCCACAATATTTAATCTTGAGATATTTGTAAAATGGTTTATTTTTTTCTTTAAAAAGTAATTATAGGCCTCCTTGGTGGTTCAATGGGTTAAGCGCAGCACCATGAAGCTATCCAGAGCCACTGCAGAATGAGTTCAAAACCTGGCCAGGGAGATTACCACATGGCGCAGCAGACCTCTCTTGCCTCGCCCGCTGCTCCCCTCAGCAGTGTACTTCAGTTGATCTGCCTGTTATGCTCCCCACTCTGTCTCTGGTGAATCCTCTCACCACCCCACACCTCTGGCCTACACCCCAGCTTGTATACATAAATAAATAAATATTTCTTAAAAAGTAATTTTAAATATATTTAAAATATTCCACTGTCTCTCTAAATTTACCTGATCTAATTTTTTTGTCTGAATGGATTGTTCACTTATTGTCAGATAACTAGCTCTTTAAAAAAATAATTAAATGGGCCAGTCATTTTAGATGTTTGAGAAACTGATTTAGTTGATTTTACAGTTAAGAATTTAACTTCAGTAAAAAGTGACTGCTAGTTTTCTCTATGGAGTTGTCTAACACAAATGAATACCAATTAAAGTACAATTTTTCCACTGGGGTTTGGATCATCATTTTTCTAATTATTGTATAAATCCCTCCATGGAAAAAAAACCCTTCATCTATGAAGAAATAATTCCCAACAGAAATATTATATATTGTAGAACAACAATTACTATACATTTCTCAATACCTTTGCCAAAGGAGGCATGCATCAATCAGTGCATTAAAATGATGGAGGTTTAGGGAAAGACAAACTACATTGGGAACAAGAAAAGCATTGATGATATAAAGTAACTCATAACTCCTTTGATTTAACGATCTTGATTTTGCTTCATTAAATTTGGTATGTTTTTAAATCTGTTATCTGCAATTGGGTAAAATTAAACTTTTTCTATTTCATTAGGAATAATGCACTCTTATTCTCTCTCCTTTGGTTTGCTGCCTGTAGGAAATGGATTTATTGCTCATGATATAATTTGGGTGGTGATATAACCTATAACCCCTGGCATACTGACTAAGCTTACATGTCATGATTTAAGCAGACATTAATAAGACTATTACATTAATACTAATCACAATAGCTTAATTATTTGTGTGGTGATTTGTAGCAATTAGTTGGCTGAAATGATCATGCATAGTCCATTCCTCTCATTCACTTAGGCATGGAGTATATGAGTTCTTCATTAGGGTGAAAATATGCCACATTTATGTTACCGAATTTACTTTGGATAAGTTCGAATGCAATTTGTATTATAGATACTAAGTCATGTTAAAAATATAATAAGTAGGGCCTCCCCGGTGGCGTAGCGGTTGAGCGCTGCGCTGTGGAGCTGTCAGCAGCGACGAACGCCCGGCAGGGGAGAATCCCACGTGGCGCGGCAGACCTCTCCTGCCTCGCCCGCTGCTCCCCTCAGCAGCGTACTTCTGATCTGCCTGTTCTGCTCCCCACTCTGTCTCTGGTGAACCCTCTCGCCGCCCCATGCCTCTGGCCTGTACCCCAGCTTGTATGTAAAAAAAATATATATAATAAGTATAATTAAAATGTATACTGATTGTTACATAAATGATGATTAAAAACTCCCAAAATGCTAATTAATGCATACCTCTATTTTTTTATTCAATGTTTGACATGTCACCATTCCAGAAAGTTTATTATACTCCCCTTGTACACGCAGCTATAGGGGTATATATTTATAGGTCATAAAAACAAAATGGTTCTTGCCCCTAGATGTCTATAAGCTATGAAAATCACCACTGACACAGACTTGAATGTAATAACAACATCTCAGAATTGAAAGAAATTCATCTAGTTCAACTTCCCACTCAATGCAGAAATCTCACCTGTAATTTGACTGATAGGCAATGTCACATAGGAAAAAATGGGGTTTGGAGTTAAACTTGAATTCAAATTCCAACTTTATCAATCATGAGATGTATAAACTTGCCCATGTTACTTGACAGGACTTTTCATCTCCTAATCTATAGAATAGAAATAATGGTGTTTACCTTGATTGATATTTACTGGACCATTCACTATGTATTATGCACTGTCCTTATATAGTAAGCACTTAATCTTTGTCACCCTTCCTCATCTCTCATGTTAAGGTTTCCTAAGCTGAAAGTAGTAAATACTTAGCACAACCTAAACTACTTTGTATTTACCATGCAGAGATCAATAGGACAGCGACTAACAGATGTAAGAGCTAAAGTTTGTCTTTAGCACACTCCGCTTCCCCTTCTTGTGACAGCAACAGGGGGGAGAAGAAAAAATAACTCTGGTCTAAAGCAGGCCCCTAACAGCAAAATTACTTTGAGCACACTCCTCCATTTTTCATTTTAATTAATGTACATTTATTACTGAACTGTTAGATTCATTATAAAACATTCAAAAATAAAAATTCTAAAATGAGGTAAAAATAAAGTGAAGGCAAGGGTTTCCAGAATATATAAAGAAAATTTACAATTTGACAATAAAAAGATGAGTGACTCAAAAATGGGCAAAGGATTAGATGTTTCTCCAAAGACAATATATTTCGGATATAGAGAAACTAAACAAGGGAATAGATAAAGCCAAACTTTAAAAACTAACCAGGCAAAATTGACTCTAGAACTGAGGGATCCAGGGTGGGGAAGGGAGAGGGTGAGTGTAAGGTGGGCGGGAGCGCAATGGACTAAGGTGGTGGATCACAGGTACTTTGGTGGTGGGTACACTATAACAATAACACTTTAAGGGAGGTCCTATACTCCCAATACACAAACAAATATTTAACCAACATTACCTCCATTAAAAACAAAACATACAGGGCCTCCCTGGTGGCGCAGCGGTTAAGCTGCGCTGTGGAGCTGTGGGCAGCGCACGATGTGAGTTTGACACCCAGCTGGGGAGAATCCCACATGGTGCAGTGGACCTCTCCTGCCTTGCCCTTTGCTCCCCTCAGCAGTGTATTCTGATCTGCCTGTTCTGCTCCCCACTCTGTCTCTGGTGAACCCTCTCACCGCCCCACGCCTCTGGCCTGTACCCCAGCTTGTATGTATAAATAAATAAATATTTAACAAAAAACCAAACATACAAACAGCCAATAAATACAAGAAAAGGTCTTCCACAGTTAATCATGAGGGAAATGCAAGTCAAATCCACAGTGTGATAGCACTGCATACCCACTAGGTAGCTGTATTCAAACAGAAAATAACAAGTGTTGGTGAGAAGGTAGAGAAAATGAAATTCTTATACATTGCTGATAGAACGGTAAAATGGTACAGCTGCTATGACTAACAGTCTGGCAGTTCCTCAAAATGTTACCATATGATGCACAATTTCATATCCCCAAAAGAATTGCAACTATGTCCACACAAGAACTTCTACATGAATGTTTATAGCAGCATTATTCATACTAGCCCCAAAATGGAAACAATAGCAATTTTCATTATCAGATGAATAGATAAATAAAATATGATATATCCTTATATCCATATAGTACACTAATTTTTGGTTTTAAAAGCAATGAAGAGCTGATACATGCTATAACATGGATGAACTTTGAAATTATAGGCAAAGTGGAAAATCCCATTATAAAAGACCAGTATTACATGAAATTTCCAATATAGGAAAATCTATACAATAGAGAGTAGATTTATGGTTGTCTGGATATGGCTGCTAGTTATAGGATGTCCTTTTGGAGTATTAAAATGTTCTAAAATAAGACTCTGGTGGGGCAGCACAAATCTGAATATAAATAATTAACTTTTATATTTCAAGAGGTATGGTATGTAAATAAGAGCTCTATAAAGTTATATGAAATAATTAAATAAAAGATAAGTAAAAGTTCTTGATTTCCATCCTGTGCCCCATGGATCATCTTGTTCATACCCTGAGAAGTAAGTACAAATCCATTTTGGAAATCTGTCCTAAAGGTCCTTCTCAGTGATTTAGAAAATAACATTGCGTTGGTTCCCAAAATGTCAGGCAAGTAAGATCTAACCCCTCTCCTTAATGATAGAGAGCCCAATAGTAAATGGTTGAAAGAAGGAAAAATGACAACAATTACCAAAAAAATAGATTTGGACTTCAGTTAACCTTCATTTTATTCCTGTTGGGTCTATTTTCCCAAATGGAGATCCCCTTAACCAAGAATAGCATCTTAACCAACACTATTCTAGCCAAGGGTATTGAATATAACCCAAGAGAGTAAACCTATGATCAAAATTCTTGCTTATGACTATTCTAGTGGTTACTCCAAATAATCAAAGACTTTAAATGGATCCAATCCCTAGATCAAACTCACACATAGCATTTTTAGCAAATGTTTTTCAAAAAATTAAAATTGCATCACTCAAAGTTAATCTAGTTTTGTATCCCTCTTCTCAAGGTTACTTTTTTTTCCTTTGGGTCTATTCCAACTTCTGTATTTTGACACTGAAATTTTCCCATTGCCACAAGTAAGTGTATTGCAAATTGCTGAATGAATCCAAAATACATCTATATTGCTGAAAGCCTGGAGAAGATACATTTTATAAACATCTGCTTAACATTCCTGTAAACCCTAGTAAAAATGGAAAAGGACATAACTACAGATTCAGTACACTAGTAGCATATTGTTTCATTAAAAACACAATTTGATTTCAGGAAAATATTGTGAAAATAATTGCTTTGAACAGAGAACGGTGCCAATTTAAGTTATGCAGAAAAATAGTCATTGTAAGTATATTCATATCAGGCATCAAATTTTCACTCACAAAGAAAGCAACTCCTGTCCAGGAGAATTATACTGGAACACCTGTACAGTGCAGATTTTGGGTGCCTGGGCCTTTATCAGCTTCCTTCCTTTTATATTATCATTCTTACAGGAGTTACAAGACCCAACCTTATTTCTTTGACCTGGGTCATACGCTGACTTCAATTTGAGCACATAAATGGAGATACTGGTATACAGATATATCACTGGCATTTTGACCCAGGACAAGTTCCTTAAACCTGACTGCAATTCTATGTCATATCAATCCCATCTTATTACAAGACTTAAAGTTCAACAACATACAATTTCATGTACTATCATGACTACTTTTAGACTTTTAGATGCATATATTTTAATTTTCTTATTATATCCAATTATGCACTGAAGTTCTAACTATAAATGTATATAAGGCATCTTTCCAGATGGTAAAACACTGAGGGAAATCTAACTGATTAAAATATACCTTTCTTCCTTTGTTGCTGTCATCTCAGAAAGGTTCAAGATTCATTTTTTAGGACTTGCCTTCCAAACTTTGCTAATTTTACGAACATTTTTTAAAGGGTGACAACATAATTTATTGAGGTTTGCTAGTCATTCTTTTATATGTTATTTAATGCTAACAAAATTATGAGGAATACTTTTTATAATTACTGTATAAATGAAGAAAATGATTCAAAGACATTAATTAACTAATGCAAGATAGAAAATAAAGACAATATACAAAACTCTTCTAATTTCAAACCTAGTTGTTTATGTTGGTTTCAGTTTTCAGTAGTATTTGATTTCCAGTGTGTCTTGCTCAACTATTTGTATACACCATTGTTCTGTTTGCCCACATGCTTTAGAGCAAAAATACCTGTTGTTACTTTTAATATAAAACACACTCCATTCCAAAATGCCTTCTTGTTTTGTGTAGGGACACACTCAGAACACCACAGTTGGTATGAAAATTTTTTTAAGCTTAAGGCTTTCAAAATTCAATAGATGCAGAAAGACTCCTTCTCAGAACACTCCTTATCTGACAAAAAGCAGAAACTTCTGCTTTTTGAGAAAAGAAAGCTTCTGAGAAAAGAAAGCTACCATAAATTTCCTCTCAGGGGAGTTTTCTATTCCCAGGAGAGAGACCAAGAGCAAATCTGCCATAAATCTGTTCTCTGCAGGGGTTTCATGGTTAGGAGGAAGATGGAAAGACCACTCACAGCTACATAAACAAAATTATCACATAGTTATAACCTATTTGTTCTTCTAGAAACTCATTTGTCTTTTGAAAAAAACAAATCGAGTAAACAAAACACCCTATTTGTTCTTCTCATAGAAAAATTTCTCACCCACCCTCCTTTCCCCTACTAATTTATGTACATAAGCCCCAAATTCTAGCCACCCTTTTGGATTATTCCTCAGTGAACAAGCCCTGAGGTATGTGCAAAAACTGGTTTTTTTCTCTTGCTAATTTGTCTTTTGTCAGTTAAATTCACAGGTCTCAGATACTAACCACAGGAGGATAGAGGAAGAATTTTTTTCTTCCCTGTACCTGCAAAATGCAACATGCTATATTGCCTATTTTGCAGGAACCTACCTTTCTCTTAAAATTCTAACAACCATTTTTGAGTAAATGTGTATGTAAATTCTTACTCATATTAAAAAGAAATTAAAATAATTTCAAAATTATTTATTTTTCATACCTGTAGTTCTATTTGATGATAGACCTGTCTATATTTTTTCCTTAGGCCATTAACTTGCAATTGCTTCTGAGTTCTGTGGTACCTTAGGAAACAAGTCCATCTGAGCTGTACTCGTAGGCTAAATTCTCTAAAGCAGTAATATCTAATCATCACCTGAGGAACTTGTAGAAAATGTAAATTCCTGGGTTTCACCTCACATCTCCAGATAGTCTGATTCACTAAGCAGGAGCACAGAGGTTTGTAAAAAGCACCCCAGGTATAACATTCAAACGCTTCAAAGGGCTGTCCAAAAACCAAAAATGCCCTCAACAAATATATGTAGGCAAGACTTTCAGCAAATAAAGTCATCTTTTCACACCTCACTTGATGGCCTTTTGAAATATTGGGGAAACTTTTAATATGGTTTTTATCTGGGGAATAAAAAATTAAAGTAAAAAATCAATATTTGTCATACTAACTTTAACATCTTTTTGAAATACTAAAGTAGCCATGGCTAGTCCTTGTTAGGAATATATACTTATTTTCACTTGACCCTTGAACAACACAAGGATCTATTTACATACAGGTCTTTTTCCCCTTTATCATCAGGGTCTGCATTCACAGATTCAACCAACCTATGAGTCAAAGCCACAGATGCTGAACCTCAGTACATGGAAGATCAGGTATGAGTCATGTATGCATTTTCGACTGTGCTCTGCATCCCCCACTACATTGTTCAAGGGTAAACTCTAATTCCAAATTCAAGACATAAAAGTATCTTGCTTATGGACTTGCTCAAATATGAAACCAGAATCATCAGTTCATCTCAGGGGGCCAAAGAAAATTCATATTTGGGCCTCCCCGGTGGCGCAGCGGTTGAGCGCTGCGCTGTGGAGCTGTCGGCAGCGGCGACGCGAGTTCGATGCCCGGCCGGGGAGAATCCCACATGGTGTGGCAGACCTCTCCTGCCTCACCCGCTGCTCCCCTCAGCAGTGTACTTCTGATCTGCCTGTTCTGCTCCCCACTCTGTCTCTGGTGAACCCTCTCGCCACCCCCTGCCTCTGGCCTGTACCCCAGCTTGTACGTATAAATAAAAAAAAATTCTAAAAAAAAAAAAATAAAAATAAAAATACTTCTTTAAAAAAAAAAAAGAAAAAAAGAAAATTCATATTTATTGTAATGCTAACGAAAGAAAATGTACATTTTTTAAAATAATGTAAAAGTCAGTGTTCACACATTTTACTTAAGTTGTTCCCTCTGATGGAAATATCCCTTCCCTTCTCCTCTACTTGGTAATTCTTTTTAATTTTTTTTCTATAAATATACCAGAATTTCTTTTTTTGTATAAGTATACTAGGATTTTTTTTGGGGGGGCAACACTGGTTTCTAACATTGTAGTTTAGAATTATAAGATTTCCCCTTTCAGGTGTTGTTACTACACAATATCCACCACCAGACAACCCATAGTCTACCACCATAGTCCATTGTGCTCCCTCTTCACTTTGTTCTTGCTCCTCCTGTTACAGGGCAGGAGAGGGGCACCCCTGAAACTCCCAGACCTGCCCTGTTCTAAATGGGTTCTGCCATCCACTGCATCAATACAAAACATATAGGACCTTTTGGGAAAACAGAAACTTTAATGCAATTAGAAAGGACAGAGAAGACAAAGAATATATTTTCTAAGTCAAGCACCCAATATTATCCAGCTCCTCGTGGGTAAAAGTCCACCCAAACGGGATTGGCCCAAAGCAAGTCTCGAAAGCCTGCCACAAGTCTAGAGCAGCTTTTGGCAGGGACCCACACATAAGGGTCAGAAACAGACAGACAATTCTGGGAGGAAACAAAATACCTTTCGGCAGGGACCCATACAAAAGGGTCAGAAACAATCAGACAATTCTGAGAGGAACAGAACAAAATCAAAACCAAAATCAACACAGCCATCGTTAACTTCCCCATGGGTCTCTCACCCACATCTTTTTCAATCAGTCCAGGCCAGTGCAGCTTCTTTACAAGTCTCTCTGCACCTTAGGCCTCTTCTGGCTCTCCATCCTTCTTCCATCTCTTCCTGCCTTCTGTCTGTGTTCTGTGTCTCCTCTGTGTGTGTCCTCTGTGTCTCTTCTCAAGCTTCTTATATCCTGCTCAGTTCCACCCTACCTTGGGTGGGACAGGGAACCTGGGACACACCCTTTCTCCTGGGACCACCCTCTTACACTCCCTCCCCCCCTAGTAGCCTCAATTCTATAGTCGGCTTTCTAGGGTTTGTTGTTACTTTGACATTATGTGACCCTTTGTTTGGTTTCTCTATATTCCATATATAAGTGGCACCATCCAGTACTGCCCAAATACAGATGAGTGGATCAGGAAGATGTGGTATATATACACAATGAAATACTACACAGCTATCAAAAGTGATAAACTCTTGCCATTTTTGGCAACATGGATGGAGCTGGAGGAGATTATGCTATGCTTGGCAATTCTTGAACCATCCTCAGTAGTCATCTCCTGTGATCCCTTCTTCTACTTCAAAATCCCCTTTCTTTATTTCATTATGATTACTTTCTTTTACATAGCACTTTTATTTGTTCACAGTATACATTATATATGGCAATTAATTCATTATATATGTGTTCCCTGTTAGTCTATAAACTTCTCTAGGGCAGAAATCATGATTTAATTATTTCTGACTTTAATCCTTAATTTACCACTTCATTTAGGAGACATGGCCATGATTTGATATCAATATGCATAAGCTTCTCTATCTGTTGCATATACATCTTCATGAAAGGGGAGGGGCATTTTCTCCACCCCCCACTTACATGCAGCCATCTTGGATTATCAGTCCTAAAATGCCATGAACTCCATGGACTTCCTGAGCAGGGAAGCTACTGAGAAATAGAGCAGGAGCTGAGTAGCCAGGTAGACCTATATAACATAGAAGGGAGGTGGGCACTCTATCTTACTTCTCCATCTTTGACTTGCACCCTCATGCTCCTAGGGGAAAATTGGAGGTCTTCAAGAGGGCATGGATAATTTGGGGACATTTTTTTTCTTTCTTCTCCCTCTCCGTGCACACCAATTCTATTAAAAAGTTTTCACAGTAAGAGTCTTCTTGCATTAGCTTTGTATGGCAGATGGTAGGACCTCTACCATCCTTTGACAGTTTAGAGTCTCTGGGTACCCCTCAGTGATGCATTAACATATCCACAGGACACCAAACCAGCTTTGTGACTATAATCTCAGGCTTAAAACTACAACAATACACTTAATCAGACATTTCCCCCTAAGAATGATAAGATAAAGATATACGCATCCTAATGATTTCTTTGATGACTGGATGACTCTTTTCAAAGTGTTGTTAGATATCTTTGAAAATTCATAACATCTAAGATATAATTAAATTCCCATTTTCAGGTTGTAAGGTACTGATGAAGAGAGAAAAAAAGCCCCATGTAGCAACTACCTAGATTAAGGGGATGATTGCATGAGTTTTATGCTTTCGTAGTCCAACTAAGGTGATATTCAGCAATATGAGGTTTCTGTCAGCTTTAATTTTCTCAAGTCCGCTTTGTCTGATTCTGCTAACCAATGTCATTGTTCATAATTAAACAATGTTATTATTGTTGCTAGGGAACAGTTACCTTCCACCACACCAAGCAGTTTTGAAAAAAAATCCTCTATTAAATTTTATTTGTGTGTGTTCTACACATTTCAAGCTGAATAAAATCATAATAATTACTGTGCAAAACATTATGATGGTGACTAGTCTATGTCAATGATGTGTGAGTCTGTCTTATTCAGATGCCACTCTAATTTACTGCTACATTAAGCTATGGGAGAGGTCAGCCAGGAAATGGGCCAGGGCCTTTTAAAAATCCCAGTGTTCAGCCAATTCTATTAATTCCAAGTGCTTTGCTCTTTTCCTCTGTGAAGAGGCGTCAACTTAGCATAATAGGTCCAATTTTCAAAAGGCTGCATCTGATTTATTTCTTTTGGAAATTCAGCTTTCAGCCTAAAAAAATAATGTGCTTGTATTTAAATAACCACATTTTCTACACCAAACTGGTAGGTGGAAATACAGAATCAGAAAAGACTTCTCTGAGAGACTGATTACTGAAGCACATTTTAAATAATGAACCGTGAAGGAGAATTAACATTTTCCTCCAATTATCTGGATGTTAGGAAGTAAGGGTATAGAATCTTAGGGAACCAACTTGCTTGAAATCTTGCTTTAGAGACTTTAATGCAGTCATTACTTCACAAACGTAACTTCACTTTAAGTATACATGATTCAAAATTTAAAACAGGAGGAGGAAATTTTTAAATGTATCAAGCAAGGAAGTAGCAAACTCTGAACAGATAATTGCAAAAATTGGTTCATGACAGGCACAGAAATCCTATGCAATGGCCAAATTATTTCCTTGCCCCAACTGAATCCGCTAAAGATAGTGTTAAAATGACAGTGTTAAAGAATAATTTTTGAAAAGTAAAATCATGACTGCCATGCAAATATAAAATGAATATGTTGTCAAAGATACCATTTAACTCTTTATGAAAGAGCCAGAAAGATGTTACTGGTTCAAGGTGAATTCAAAAAGCAAGGACATAGCTAGCTTATGGAATGAATTAATGAGAAGATTCAAAACTGGCTTATTCCATAGAGGGAGAGGTAAATCATCTCTCCATTAGATACAGGATTATTTTGCATATGGAAAAATCATTTGCAGTGCTTTCAGTCACCTACAATTTAGAATTGTAAAAAAAATTCAAAGACAGTGAAAGCTGGAGATAGTCCTGCTAGGTGAGCACTACAGAACTCCCAATAGTACTTTTTTGTTCATTTCAAACATTCCTAATTGTTCCTAACAATGCAAACTCTATATACAAGAGATGGTTCATTTCATTAAGGTGATTTAAGGTTTCACTTCTTCAAACAATTCTTCTGTATTTCTATAGAATTCATAGTTTTGTTATTTTTGTATGTGTGGTTAATATACACAACTTGCTTCAGTCTTGGCAGTGAATTGAAAGGTAATTTGGGGAGCTTTTTTAAATTCTTTAAGAAGATCCCTTTTGTGGTAGGTGGAATTCTAAGGTGGCCCCGAAGATTCCTACCCTCCGGTGTACACACCTGTGGTAATAAGCCTCCGCCCCCCCACCATTGTGGACAGACCATGTGAATAGGATGGCAAAAAGGGATTTTGCAGATATTACCTTTGAGTAAAACAAAGTGGAAGTTACTTGGGTAACCTGGAGATTACCTTAAAGATTAAGAAACAGCAGCAGATATGTTCCTGCTGGCCCTGGATGCAGCTGCATGAGTTCAACAGTTGCTAGGGAATGAAGTCTTCCAACAACCATATGATCTTAGAATAGAACCTAGAGCCTCAGGTGAGCCCTCAATCCTGATAAAAACATTGATTTTTGCCTAGTGATGAGAGAACCCAATTAACTAGTGCTCAGAATCCTGAGCTATGAAAATAAATTCTTTTTAAGACTTCTAAATTTGGGCCTCCCCGGTGGCGCAGCGGTTAAGCGCTGCGCTGTGGAGCTGTCGGCAGCAGTGATGCAAGTTCGACGCCCGGCCGGGGAGAATCCCACATGGCGCGGCAGACCTTTCCTGCCTTGCCCACTGCTCCCCTCAGCAGTGTAGTTCTGATCTGCCTGTTCTGCTACCCGCTCTGTCTCTGCTGAACCCTCTCGCCGCCCCACACCTCTGGCCTGTACCCCAGCTTGTATATATAAATAAAATAAATCTTTAAAAAAAAGACTTCTAAATTTATGGTATTTTGGTACACAACAACAAAAAACTAATACATATTCCTTTTTATCTAAGATGAATTCCCCCTCCTCAAATAAATAAATGGATAGATAAATAAAAAGGCAAGCAATCAAACAAATAAAAAATCCACAGAATAATTTCAGGCATCAGTTAGAATAACTGCATCTTTCAAATAATAGTTGACCCTTCAATCAATGATATTAACCTCTGGGGAAAAAATGTGTATGCCATTCTTTTTGTTTTGCTTGCAATAATAAAAGGAATTCACGTTCCTTTTACAAAATCTGGAAATCAGAAATAGGTATAATATTCACATTTTGGATGATTTGTTATCACTTTTGTTTCTATACATATTTTTCATATGCTACGGTGATTCTTGTCCATCACTGATCTCTCCTTTCTAGTATATTACATGGTGTATAGTGGATACTAAGATAATATTTACTGAGAAAAGATAAGATGAATTTTGGGCTTTTGTTGTTATTATTTAAGGATAGTTTGTAGTGCCAGTTCTTGTGACTACATCAAACAGGGATAATACAATTCCTAAAGAAGTAGTAAACAATGAATTGAACAGTATGCTATGTGCAGCAGACTACCTAGAGGAAATCACACGAGCATGCAACTTGAGCTTGCCACTCATTCTCTCACTCTTCCTTATCTCGTGAACAGACATATTTTTAATTTTTATTTATTTTTGCATAGAAGAACTGGGGTGTAGGCCAGAGGTGCAGGGGATGTGAGGATTCACCAGAGACAGAGTGGGGAGCAGAACTGAAATACACTGCTGAGGGGAGCAGCGTGCGAGACAGGAGAGGTCTGCCATGCCATATGTGGGTTAACTCCCTGGCCAGGGATCAAACTCAGGCCACAGTGGTGATAGTGGTGATAGGGCTGAGACATAACCCCTAGGCCACCATGAAGGCCCCCAAACAGACTTTTATCTGATATCTTTTTTTAAAAGATTTACTTCTGTTTATCTATGCATACAATAACGGGGATATAGGCCAGAGGTGGGGGGAGGAGGGATGAGAGGATGCACCAGAGACAGAGTGGGGAGCAGAACAGGCAGATCAACTGAAATACACTGCTGAGGGGAGCAGCAGGCAAGACAGGACAGATCTGCTGTGCCATGTGGGAAGATCCCTGACCAGGATCCAACTTGTGCTGCAGTGGCAGCTGATAAGAAAGGAGCTTGGAGTTTGCCAGGAACTGGGGAGGGATTAATAAGGGATTAATAAGAAGTGACTGCTAATGGATACAGGCTTTCTTCTAGGGGTGATAAAAATGTTCTAAAATTAGATTATGGTATTGATTGCACAACTTTGAGTATGGACTTCCAGTGGTGAACATGTATATATTCATGTTGATTTTTCATGCTATATGCCACTGAATTGTATAATTTGAAAGGATCGGTTTTATATTATATATATGATATCTCAATAGCTGTTAGCATGGTATATGGGTGTACATGAATTTCATTCTGTCTAATTGAACATAGTGAAAACTAATGATCCTAAAGGACAGATTTTAGAATAGCTGTAGCTGTATCTATATTAAACATCAATCAAGCACAAAGTATTTTTGTTTCCTATATTTGTTCATTTTAAATTTTCATATGAAAAATTATGATTAATGGTGAATTCCATCCAACATTTATGGAAGAAATAATATGAGTTCTATATACTCTTTCAAATATTGGCGGGAGTGCCTCCCTGGTGGCACAGGGGTTAAAGTCTCAGCATTATCAAGCTAACACCAGCCACTGCAGCACAAGTTCAATCCCCAGCCAGGAAGCTTCCTTCCCCCATGGTGCAGCAGACCTCTCCTGTCTCCTTGCTGCTCCCCTCAGCAGTGTATTTCAGTGGATCCACCTGTTCTGCTCTCCACTCTGTCTCTGGTGAATCCTCTCACCCTCTGCACCTCTGGCCTATACACCAGTTCTGGGATGCATAAATAAATAAAATAAATCTTGAAAAAATGGAGGGGAGGGATCTTCTTCTCAGCTTGTTCTATAAGGCCAGCATTACTAAAACCTGACAATGATCTTACAAAAAAAGAAAACTACTGACCAATATCCCTCTTGAACATAGAAGCAAAAGTTTTAAGCTAAACTTTAGCAAATCAAATCCAACAACATAAAAAGTTTGGGAAAAGGATGAGTGAAGCATGTGCACATATGTAGGTGTAAAAATGTAACCCCAAAAGTATATAGGGGCCTCCCTGGTGGCGCAATGCGTTAAGAGCAGCACTGTGAAGCTATCCAGAGCCACTGCGGCACAAGTTCAATACCCGGCTGGCCAGGGAAATTCCCACATGGCGTAGCAGACCTCTCCTGCCTCACCCGCTGCTCCCCTCAGCAGTGTACTTCAGTTGATCTGCCTGTTCAGCTCCCCACTCTGTCTCTGGTGAATCCTCTCACCACTCCACACCTCTGGCCTGCACCCCAGCTTGTATGCATGAATAAATAAATCTTTTTAAAAAAGTATATAGGCTTGTAACCACTGATGAGTTAAGAAAACAAAAAAATAATTTTTCATAATTTCCACATGCCATAATATATTAATTTTCTTTTGAAAATTTTCAGCCATTTAAGGTGTAGGTTGCTGAGCCCTGATAGAAGCCTCAAAAGGGGAAGGACCTTGTAAGTTACTTGAGATCTCACTTGAGTCCTCAGCACTGAGAATTGGGCGAGGCACACAGTAAATACTCAATGAGCATTTGCTCAATGAAAAAAAGGATAATACCTCAAACAAAGTTGGGATTATCCCAGGAATACACAGCTGATTCAAAAGCAATAAATGTAACTCATCATACTAACAAATTAAAACACAATACAAACATGTTTTATGAGCCAATACATGCAAAAAAATCATTTGATTTATTCATTTGATATGTTCAATCAACATATATTACTCACAAATACTCTCAGCTAAATAGGAATCAAGAGAAACTTTTTCAACTAGTTAAAATAACTATAAAAATATATAAGTAACGGGCCTCCCCGGTGGCACAGCGGTTAAGCGCTGCGCTGTGGAGCTGTTGGCAGCGGCGACGCGAGTTCGACGTCCGGCCGGGGAGAGTCCCAATTGGCACGGCAGACCTCTCCTGCCTTGCCCGCTGCTCCCCTCAGCAGTGTATTTCTGATCTGCCTGTTCTGCTCCCCACTCTGTCTCTGGTGAACCCTCTCGCCACCCCACGCCTCTGGCCTGTACCCCAGCTTGTATGTATAAATAAAAAAAAATAATTCTAAAAAAAAATATATATAAGTAACATCATATTTAATAGTGAAAAGATTGAATGAGTTCCTCCAAAGATCAAAATAAGACCAGAGTTTCTACTCTCATCACTTCTATATAATATGGTACTTGAGGTTTTAGCCAGCGCAATCAGGAAAATAATAATTATAGGCATCCATGGTGGAAAGGGAAAATTTTTTTTTTTCATGGACACGAATGTCTTTGTACAGAATCTGATAGAATCTAGAACTAATACATGATTTTATCAAGATTGCAGGTTATAAGATCATTAAACAGCAATTGTATTTTTTACTATAATTTTAATTTTGAGGTTACAATTTTACTCCTTCATATATGCCCATATTCCACTCACCTTCCACCAAACCATTCATGCTAATATCCTATTTACTTTCCTCTCCCTATTCTTTCCTCCCTCCCCCATGGTCTCTCTAGTAACCAGAAATCTTTCTCACTAAGTTCAAATTTTGTTTTTCCTATATTTTTGTCAGTATATGTTTCTGGGTCATTTATATTCCACAGATAAGTGAAACCATCTGATATATGTCTCGTTTCACTTATCATAATTACCATTATGTCCATCCATTTGTCCCTAAATCCACTGTTTCATCTTTTTTAATACAAACATAGTATTCAATTGAGTATTTCACACTTTCTTTATCCATTTATCTGTCAAGGGACACCTTGCAATTGCTGAATATACAGAAGAATCAGCAAATTGGGGAACTTTAAAAACAGAACCACTGACTTTAAAAAATTTTAAGCTGGAATATTTCAAGTGGCTATTCCTTGGAGTATAAACCATGCCAAATAAGGCTGTAGAATTAAGGAAAATTGTAGGACATTTCAGAAGGTGGTGCATACATGTTTCTTCTTATGGCTTTTAGAACTTCTCTATAAGAAAAGGAGGAACTCAGACTGCAGAAATAGAAGGAATGATAAATGTAGAAAGAGAGGGGTTTTCAGCTTTTGGCTTGCAATTTAAGTTTACTGAGATTCCTGTAATTTGGAGCCTTACAGGATTAAAAAATCCAAAAGCTTCTGTACTTGAAAGGAAACCTTTGACAATGGTGAAAAAGAAGTTGTAGCCTTAGCAGAAAATAAGACAAATGCTCTTATGAACAGTTCTCTGATCACACTGATAGTATTTTCTTCTGGACAAAGTCTGTTGTTTCAAATCCTGAAGGTGCTGGCCATTGTTTAAAAGAGAAGAGGAGGATGTATACAATGATAAATGGCCAAACACCCCATATTCTCAGTTTTAGAAAGGCTGTCTGACGAATGTTACTCAAAATATGGTCCACTGCCTGTCAGTTGGTGAATTTTTTTTAAAGATTCATTTATTTATGCATACAAGCTGGGGTGTAGGCCAGAGGTGTGGGGGTGGTGAGAGGATTCACCAGAGACAGAGTGGCGAGCAGAACAGGCAGATCTACTGAAATACACTGCTGAGGGGAACAGCGGGCAAGACAGGAGAGGTCTGCTGCACCATGTGGGAATCTCCCTGGCTGGGGATCGAACTTGTGCTGCAGTGGTTGCGGATAGCTTCATAGTGCTGCGACTTAACCCATTGCACCACCAGGGAGGCCCATACGCCTCACTTTTATAGCTCAAAATTGGACAATTTGTGCCCCCAATAAATAGATTATGTTTAACTTTCATCATGTATAGTCACCTACACACATGAAAATACATGTGTTTTCAATTAGTATTATTTGCTACCTAAGCTGTCCATGATGACCTGTTATCATGTATATTAATTGGCTGCCTACTCAGCATTTATGTTCCAGTTCTTCTATCCTAAAAGTCCAGATTTCTGACCAGGCAGTTGCCCCCTTTACCTGAAGCTATCATATACACCCACAAATCCACTGGAGTGTGGATTTACACATTTGTACATTCCATTGTATGTGAGTCTGTATCTGTGAAACAATTTTTTCCTTTCATACAATGAAAAGGCCTTTGTAGATAGTAAATAAAGAAGCTGCATATGGGAGAAAGAGAGCTTGTGTAGAAAACAAATGAATAAGAGTGGTAGGAAGCCACGCTGGTTAGTGGTATTATACTACCCCTAATATGGTAATTATGAAGTATTGAGTCCTCTGAGGACAGTCATGCAAAAGGGAAAGTCTCAAGAGTGATGAGCTGCATTTTCCGGGATTGACTGTGTCCAGTAGTTAATGAGAAAGGATCCTGAGGCCTAACCAGAAAAACTAGATCACAGGTAATCATTCTGAGCAGCAGAGAGGAAAGGAGGGGTTCAGGAGAGACAAAGTAGACCAGATGCTAAAAAAGTGGTAACACCAAGTCACCAAAGATATGATGGGAACTGGAGGTCACAGGAGGCTGCAAAGATTGAGGTGAGCTTTGGACAATGGAATAAGCTGAGACAGTTTGGTGTGTGTGGAAGATGGGAATATTCAGGAACACATCTTGAAGAAGAATTGGGAATGTAGTTTCAGGCCCCTTTCCACATGTTTAGTTTGCTCCCACCAATGGCACTGAGTCTTAAAGTAGCAGCCTTTAGCCGCTAAAACCAAATCATAGCTGTTACAATATTACAACCAAATAGTATTTCATTGGTAGAAAGATTACTTGCACATTTTTCAAAACTCCATGACCTTATATTATAGGAATTAAATTTACTGCTCCTGGTATATTAGGCCACCATATGCCAGGCATGCTTAAGAAAAGTTAGCATGAATTTTCTCATTAAGTTTTAATAATACCCTTATGCATAAGGTACTGTAAGTATTCCCATTTTGCAAATGAGGAAACTAATGTCAGAGATGGTAAGTCATTCGCACAAGATCACTCAGCTAATCAGTGGCACAGCTGTACTGCAAGCCCAAATGTGTCAGATTCCAGGGAAAACGTGCTCATAAGTACATGCTACATTGTCTTCCAGATAGCCCCAATGCAGTTTTCAGCGACATGGGCCATATGTTCTTCTTCATTAATCATGTACTTAGTATGTAGATGAAGGTGCCACTTCATCCATTTAACAGTGAATGGGGAAATACATCAAGAATACAGAATGAAAGAGACTCTTTCAAGAAAGCAGGACATAATTGAGCTGAGGCAAGGGCAGAAATCCCCTCCATTCCACAGGACTCCCGTGGAAATGCTGAGCAAATAGCAACTACAGTGACTTACATGATACCAGTAAGCTATGTTGTAATTAAAAAAAATATATATTCTTTTCTTTTTGATGTAATGTCTTGGAATGTCTGCCATTTTCAGAAGGCTCCTGGGAATATGGTAGGTCAACACTTGAATTCTCTGCACAGCTCATGATCTGATACAGAACACTCTGGACAAACTCTGGAGAAGATTTAAACTACCTCTCACAAAGTCCAAATGACTTTCCTTTTTGTATTTTTGTGAGCTTCTCAGGAGTTTAAAAAGTAAAAATGGTCTACTACAAATCCAACCAATGATAACACATAGATAATATGATTTCAAATGTCTTTCTTATAGGACAAATCCTTCAAAATGAGGTACAAGGTGAGTTCAGTTGCATTTTAAGGCAGCTTAATGAGAAGCCACCTGCCACTTGGCCAACTACAATTGGGAATAAAAAGAGAAGTAACACGGAATTAGAAAAAGACTTCTATTTTTCTCTCTACTGGATCCCCTTAACTTACACTTGACCCAAACTACACATTTTTTTTCACCCAATTATCTTTGTCTTTGTCTTAATAGAGAATTTACTAGGACTAATAACAATTCTGAAAACAATAGTAGGAGACACTTACATAATTTTATTTATTCCTCATGATTAATATCTCCATTTTACAGATGAAGAAACCAAGTGACATAGAGGTTAAGACTCTTAGCCACATATTGGCAGCCACTGCAGCACAAGTTTGATCCCTGGCCAGGGAGATTCCCACATGGCGTAGCAGACCTCTCCTTGCCTTGCCCGCTGCTCCCCTCAGCAGTGTGCTTCAGTCAAACTGCCTGTTCTGCTCCCCGCTCTGTCTCTGGTGAATTCTCTCACCTACCCCCCCCCCACCTCTGGCCTACACCTCAGCTCTTGTATGCATAAATAAATAAATCTTAAAAAAAGACTCAGTCACAATCATATGTCCAATAATAACTGGTGGAGCTAGAATTATGCTCTCAGTCTGGTCCCAGAGTGCATGTTTTTAACCCTACTTCTAAGAGAACAATTCAGAACAAGTGAGAAGAAATCCACGATGAGGAAAACAAGAAGAACACTTAAAAAAATAATGATCTGGAAAAGATTCAGACTGTGATAAATACAGTGCAGATGTAGTTTAGGGCAAAGAAAGAGAGCAAGATTACAGAATCCTCAGGGAGAAGAAAACAAGTTTAGACAAAGAACAGACTGGGGTCAGGGCACTGAAGGAATTCAGTGTGCATTGTCTCTTAAACAAAGCAAGACAGAATTTTGTATCTATTCGATTGATCTGTAATTGTCTAAATGTTTGTAACTATAGCTTACTTATAGAATCAAATTATTACACCTTTAATTATAGGTATTACCTTTTTTGGTAATATACGAAATGTTGCTTTTATTTATTTATTTATTAAGATTTTTTTTTAAGATTTTATTTATGCAAGCTGGGGTACAAGCCAGAGGCTTGGGGTGGCGAGAGGGTTCACCAGAGACAGAGTGGGAAGCAGAACAGGCAGATCAGAAATACACTGCTGAGGGGAGCAGCAGGTGAGGCAGGAGAGGTCTGCCGCACCATGTGGGATTCTCCCGGGCTGGGCGTCGAACCCGCATCGCGCGCTGCCAACAGCTCCACAGCACAGCGCTCAACAGCTGCGCCACCAGGGAGGCCCAAGATTTATTTTTTTTTATTTTTGCATAGAAGAACTGGGGTGTAGGCCAGAGGTACAGGGGGTGAGAAGATTCACCAGAGACAAAGTGGGGAGTAGAACAGGCAGGTCTATTGAAATACACTGCTGAGGGGAACAGCGGGTAAAACAGAAGTCTGCTGGGCCATGTGGGTTAGCTCCCTGGCCAGGGATCGAACTCATGCTGCAGTGGCTGGCTATAGCTTGATAGCACTGTGACTTTAACCCTTGAGCCACCAGAGAGGCTCTGAAATGTTGTTTTTATTTTTTTATATTTTTTAAAGATTTATTTATTTATACATACAAGCTGGGGTACAGGCCAGAGGCGTGGGGCGGCGAGAGGGTTCACCAGAGACATAGTGGGGAGCAGAGCAGGCAGATCAGAAATGCACTGCTGAGGGGAGCAGCGGGCGAGGCAGGAGAGGTCTGCCGCACCATGTGGGATTCTCCCTAGTCGGGTGTCGAACTCGCATCGCCGCTGCCAACAGCTCCACAGAGCAGCGCCCAATTGCTGCGCCACTGGGGAGGCCCTGAAATGTTGTTTTTAAAGGAGGGAAATGCCTTATAATCTCATAGCCATTTCAACTATTATTTGAATATTAATAGACCGGTTTATATGATGCTGCTGTCTAACTGCATCCTCCTGGAAAAATCATTAGATCCCTCTAACATTTATTTCTTTATAAAATTAAGGGCAATAATAGATTAATTCTTTACATATAACTTTTAGATTAAAAATCCTGCCTGTTTCTTTATCTGCTAATCCTATAATAGCAAGTCAAGCAATATACATGCTAGGGGGAAAAAAACTTATACTGTAACTTAGGGAAACATGTAAATGCAGAAGACAAAACCAGGGAAGAGTGGGAGGAGCACACATCTATCTGTATTGTTCATTTGACAATTGATCATGCATCACTTCACGATATCACAAGTACCATTGTTTAAATCATGTATTAAGTAATTTTACTATATTCTTCTAATTAATTGAACAAATAATTATTGAACATTCCCTAGAGTCAGAAACTGCTCTTGACACTGGACATTAAAAATCAAGCCCATTTGATTTTGCTAATGAGATTAACTTTAGGATATTCTATACCTGCATTCAGTGAGGTTCAGTAGATCACTCAGTTTTACTCTACATAGACAAAACCCAATTGTTATATTAAAGACCTATGTTCTACAAAATAAGCAGGTTGATATGAGTTTTAATTGAAAACACTGCAACTGATGTGATAAAATTTCATAGAAACCCTACACTGCCAGCCTGCTCTTATTAGTCACAATAATAATATCAGATCATCAAAACTTCTGGATACCAAATATGTTCAAGGTGATGTATGTGAGTATAAAGAATCCTTACCTTACACCATATATAAAAATTAACTCAAAGATGGATTAAAGATCTGAATGTAAGACCTGAAACTCCTATAAGACCCATGTAAGAAAACAGTAGAAAAGCTTCGTGGCATTGGATTTGGCAATAACTTCTTGTATATTACACCAAAAACAAAGGTAGCAGAAGGAAAAATAGAAAATGGCACTACATCAAACTTAAAAACTTGTGCCAAGCAAAGGAAATAATCAACAGAGGGAAAAGTCAATCTACCAGTGGGAGAAACTATTTACAAAATATGTATCTAATAGCAGGTTAATATTAGAGTAAAGAACTCCCATGATTCAACAACAAAACCCTAAATAACCTGAGTTTTAAAATGGGCAAGCGATTAGACATTTCTCCAAAGGAGATGTACAAATGACCAACAAACATGAAATGATATGCAACTTCACTAATCACGAGGGAAATACAATTTAGAATCACAATGAGATATCACCTTATTAGGATAGTCATTATTAAAAACAAAGCAGAAAATACTAAGTGTTGGTGAGGATGCGGAGAAATTGGAATCCTTGTGCACTGCTGGTGAGAATGTAAAATTATTGGTTGCCTAGAGCTGGGGTGAGAGGTTAGGGCCATTTGGGAGTCCCTGCTTATGGGTATGGGGTTTATTTATGGGAGGACAATCATGTTCTCAAATTAAATGGTGTGTCAGGAGCCATCGGACAAGATGGCCCCTAGCGGTGAGTTACGGCCCTAATTGCCTGAGTTGCCCATATAAGGTTAGGTTTCGATGAGGACTGCCTTAGATTTCTGTTTCCCGTTCCATGTACATTTTTCCCAAACTGAGGTCAGCAGGACCGTCCCATTGTTTCCCGTGCCGCGCTCTCATTGAATCCCCGACCTCGAACCACCCTGCGTCACCTAATGTAACCTCCCTGTGACTTTCATTCTATATATGCTCTTTCCCCGGAACAATAAACGAGACTTGATCAGACCTCCTGTCTTGTCTCCACTTTCTCGCGTACCCCTGTCCCTTGCTCCCTGCTTCCTCCTCAGGTGCAACGTTGATCTGGACTCGCGGGCCGAGTCCATGGTGGGAGTGAGTCCACAACGCTTGAAATATGCCCCAAGCCATTGACTTGTACACTTTAAATGGCTAAAATGTGTGGTATGTAAATTATATCCCAACTAAGCAGCAAAAACAAGGGAAAATCATGGCAGAGTTTATAGCTAATGAAATAAAGTCAGCATATGGAAATGCATATACAAATGCAGACAGCTTAAAAATATTCACTTATTTGTCTGTGTAAAAACTTGGAAGTGAAGAAGTCAAAGTCAGAATTGTAGGGAAATAAGAATAATTATTTCCTGGTGGTATTGTAAATATGTTGTCACATACTGCAACATGAAAGAATTGTGAGGACATTATGCTAAGTGAAATAGACCAGTCACAAAAAGACAAATGCCATAGATAATGACAACCTGTAACAAGAAGTAGTATACTTAGTTTTGAACTAATAAAAACAAAAGGCAGGAAAAAAACTAATGATTTAGCAATCAGAACATAGCCCTTCCTAACCCAAGTGCTTTTCCACTTTATACACAGAAGCCTGGATTCTGTTCTTGCCTATGCAGGTTTTCGCCACTATGTGAAAGTATAACAATCCTAGCAAAATTTTCATAAACAAAATGGTATAAAGCAAAAAAAACAACTACTATTTACATGGAAAAATTTTTGAGCATCTCAGACCCCCAAATTAGCCTACCACATCATACCATATAATACATAAAATCTATAATAACGTTTACAGGCAGTGTATGCAGGGATGACATGGTTAAAAGCCTGTATGAAGTAATTCCTGGGAAAAAAGTACATGCTACCTCTACAACAGCTCACTGCAAAACAAACGCTGAATACTAATTTTCTATTTGCCTTTACCGTAAGAGCAAAACTCCTCTTCTGATGGCATACCGCCGGGGAGGGGGAGGGAGGTAGGTGAAAATAGGGGAGGGAAGAGCACAAGGGACTATGGTGACCATTCATGGGTGATGTGGTGTGGAAGATTTATGGGAACTACCCAAGGTTGAAGAAATCAACTATTGTACAACAATAAACAACAATGTAAGAAAAAAAATCCTCTTCTGTTAGTTAAAACTGCCACTAATGTGGGTGTTTCATTAAAGAGAGGTAAAGTGAAATTTGAAAAGCAGAGTCTAACTCTGCTATGGTTCTATTACTTAGCCATGTTTGAACTCAGTCTTTTTAGTTATCTCTTTGCTGATTTTGTCATAATAATTTATGTTGCCAATTACATGATGAGTGTCTTTAATGTCAAGTCTATAATTTCCAGAGTGACATTATATTAGGAAATTAAACTGGGGGGAGGGAGACAACATTAAAATTTGACCACTGTCACATAATCAGTTGTGTGACTTAAATTCTCTAAATCTCAGTTTATCTGCAAAGTGGGAATTAAAATATTTTTCTTTTTTATTTTATTTATTTTTAAAGATTTATTTATGCATACAAGCTGGGGTACAGGCCAGAGGCGTGGGGCGGCGAGAGGGTTCACCAGAGACAGAGTAGGGAGCAGAACAGGCAGATCGACGGAAACACACTGCTGAGGGGAGCAGCAGGCGAGGCAGGAGAGGTCTGCTGTGCCATGTGGGAATCTTCTGGCCGGGAATCGAACTTGTATCGCTGTTGCCAACAGCCCCACAGTGCAGCGCTTAACCGCTGTGCCACCAGGGAGGCCTGGGAATTATAATCTATTTCAATATGTTGTAAGAAATAAATGGGAGGGATCTCCCTGGTGGCCTAGGGGTTAAAGCGCAGTACTACCACCGCCACAGCCCGCGGAGACAGCCTGAGCTCTATCCATGACAGCCTGAGTTCAATCTCCAGCCAGGGAGCTTCCCACATGGCACAACAGATGTCTCCTGTCTCTCTTGCTGCTCCCCTCAGCAGCGTATTTCAGTAGATCTGCCTGTTCTGCTCCCCACTCTGTCTCTGGTGAATCCTCTCACCCCCTGCACCTCTGGCCTACCCCCCCCCCCAGGTTTTCGACACAAAAATAAAATATTAAAAAAAATAAATTGGATGAAGTTATATGAAATATCTACCGTGGACCCTAATGGGGTTCAGTGAGTGTCATCCTTGGGCTACCTCTGTGAAAGATTTTGGCAGAGAACCCCATTCAGCGATACTGAACTTACTTCTTGTGTATACAAAGATTTATATGACTGTGTAATTTCCACCCAGTCTTAGTAGGTAGTGGATATCATGACATTTTTACACGAATAAGGTATTTACCTAACATCATAAAAGGTTTCTTAACTACTATGAAAAAGGGGGTTCATGTATACATATGTAATGAGAAAGAGTTATTAATCAGAAACTACTGCTGAAATTAAAAAGCTAGTTATGGCTTTAAACTTCATTGCTAAGATACAGAATTATCCATCATTTTAATTAGATGGGTGCCCTTCTTAAGAGCTAATCCAGACATCAATCTGTTAATGTAAGCAAAGAATCAGGAAGCTATGGCAGAGCTCAAGGAAGGTTTTGAGTATCTTCTGTACAGATTAAATTGCTTGATATATCTTAATAATGTTTAGATTAAATGTGATAAGTAATTTTTAAAAGTGTGCTGAGGGAAGAGGGGAAAGGAACTTATATTGAAAGACCAAAACGGAGGTGTTGTTGGTTTATTCAGAGCTTGCAGTTGATGCAGCATAATCAGTTATGCCAATGCCCTCCAGCAAAAGGCCACTAAGCACATCTGTAATCTAACGAGTTGGATCTATTGCTTATTGCAGGAAGGGAGAATGCACACTTAGGGCTCCCTGGGGCACTTCACTAACAGAATTAGAAAGGACTTTGCACATAGGATGTAGGTTTGTGTTAGGCGATTTTTGGTAAGGACTTAAGTAAGGGGTCTTTTCTCTGGAAATGGATGCTGTGGGGATGCAGGAATAGTTTGATTGGGTATCAATAAATCTTACCTAGAATAAGGGAAGACTAGCTGAAGGGTAAAGCTGCAATTGGTACAGTGATTAATATTGGCCAGGACAGGGGGTTGTTTAGTCATCTTTGTGGCTTGGGCATTGTTCACATTTGTCTAAGTTCAAACATGATTTCACCGTTAGCTTTCACTTTCATTTTGCCTTGATAAGTTATAGTTTCAGAGTGGCTTTGATGTTCTGAATCTGTAAGGTTGTTAATGTTCAACAGCAGAACACCAAGATCTTGTAAATATCAGACCAGCCCCTGGTCAAGGCAGGATTTTCTCTTTCTTAATTAGAAGCATTTCTGGCTCCTATCCCATTTTCTGTTATTTTGCTGAGTTGCCCCTGTAAAATCAGATATATTCTAAGGCTATTAATATTAGGTAGGAAATGGGAGGGAAAGCAACATTTATTGAGTAATTATATATTAAGCACTATTGTATACATGATGCATAATATCATTTAAAAATAATAATAACTCTGAGACCTCATCCACATTGGGCAGAAGAAGAAATCAGGGCTCAGAGAGGACAGGCAACTTGTTTAAAGTCACACAGCATGCACACAGAGGCTGATTTTAAATTTCAGATGTGTATCAAAAACCTTCTGTATGTTTTGCTATACCATGTTCCTTGGCAGGAGATTTAGGAACACAATGTATTCCTGTATGTATGGCTTATTTAAGAAAATATTATAGTTGTAGTTGGCTTCCCTGGTGGCTCAGGGGTTAAAGTCTCAGGGCTATCAAGCTATCTCCAGCCACTGCAGCATGAGTTTGATCCCGGGGCAGGGAGCTAACCCATATGGCACAGCAGACCTGTCCTGTCTCACCCACGACTCCCCTCAGCGGTGTATATCAGTGGATCTGCCTGTTCTGCTCCCCACCCTGTCTCTGGTGAATCCTCTTATCCCTTGCACCTCTGGTCTATACCCCAGCTCTTATATGCATAAATAAATAAAAAATATTAAAAAAGGAAAATATTCTAATCATAATTGAAACATGGAGAAGTAACAATCCTTGAATTCAGTTTTATGTAATATTTTTAGATTAGATTATATATACCAGATGGCAGAAGCTGTAGGAAGCACATGATAGTATAGCCCTATTCCCCACAGACAGTGTAAACACTCAAGGAGGACAAAGCAGAAGAGAATTAAGAGTTTTAGAGGCTGCACATGTGGATCCTCTGCCTAAGAGAATGTAGAAATGTAGGAACTGGCCATTTAGAGAAGAGTGGTCCTTAGACATAAACTCTTGGTATAAGAATCAATTCTGCCTTAGGTCTTATAGCTTCTGCTACTTGACCCAGACATATAGGCTTTGCCTTACCAGTCTCTAGGAGCTCAAGAACAGGGATGTAAAGAACCCTGGACTTCCAGTTCAGTCACTCAGCGTAAAATCAGCCTTCCTACTAGTCTCTTTCTTTTCATCTAATAAATGGGCTTTTAACTGGTTCCATATGAATAAAATTTTTACCTTATAATGCATTTCCAGGAACAAAGCTCCCCTCATGCACAACCTCACCCTCATTCCTTTTTCCATGACATGGAGTGAGGAAAGAAAATTTCAATGGACATATTCCTTGTTTTCATATGTGATTAAATGACTTCAGGGATTTACATCTATGTGTCAGATCATCTCCTTTATAGACTTCTATCAATGTTCAAACATAATTGTAAGACCACTCAGGCTCAGGGACAAAAAACAACAACAAAAACAGGGTTTATTTAACAAACAGGAGATTGGGCAAAAGGAGTTTCTAAGGTTACGAATGTCTGTCTCACTGTAGATAGTGTCTGCTGTGTTCAGTAATTTCAAATAAAGGCTGCTCAAGCAATATGGCACCATGCCATCAATGACAGTCTGGACCCGATGGCACATTGGCATGCAGTGGGCCAGGATCCAACTTACAGTGGCACCTGAAGATGCTGAGGTGACACCACAGCAGCCTACAACAATGGTCTGAAGGCTGGGTTGGACTGCACTGGGTGGTGGACTGGACAGCAACAGAGGCCATAGCACCAGGAGGCAGTGTTGGACAATCAGAAATGGTAGAAAACTCTCAAAGGTGACTGAATGCAGAGTGCCAGTCACCTGTTAACAGTGCTGGACAACACTGGCCAGTAATGTACATCACCACCAGTAACCAGGAGGTAGTATCAGACACACCAGTGTTAACAGGTCCTTATGAGCTATTGGTATGAGCTGATAGCTTACAGCTCTTTGAGACACCAGGTTGAGGCCAATGGTGCTACTTGCAGGTGATATCAAAGGCAGGGCCAGAGGCAGGTGCAGCAGCTGGGTCTCTGCAAAAGTCTACATAGGTCTACAGGTCTATTGAGTTCTGGTGACTCCCACAGAGGTCCATTGGCTTGAAAATGATTGGTCCATTTAGATCTTGGCTCCAGATATAAAAGGGAAAAAAAGCCTGCCCTCTTCCCAGATTGACCTGCACTGAAGTCAAGGAATGCTCTTGGTCTCTGGTTTCAAAAGGGAACCCAGAAGGGGAGTTCATTTGCAGCTCAAAATGTTTTGAATACTGTAGGTGGTAAGACAAATGGCGTCATGATAAGAACATTAAGATCATGCTCTAAGGTTGATTAGACCATTTATTGTTCTCTGAACTCTGATGAGATGCTATCTGTAAAAGTTCAGCAAAAATAGAAGGTATAATTCCTAGCCTACTTATTTTATAGTTCACTTTCAGGATTTTTCCTCTCACATAATACCAGCCTGTCAGGTTTTTATAACTCATTGTCTTATCTACCTGCTATCATACCGTGAAGTTTCACTTAAGTACATTACTCAGCTAGGTTCTATGCCAACTTCTTGTAACACAATTTATCATTGATCCAGACTAGGTGTTTGCTAATTCACTCAGAATTAATTGTACACTTTAATCATTTTCATTGAATCAGTTCCCATCTGTAGCTTTTATAGCCACAAGTACTAGCTGCATACTGATTAAAAATTTCCCATCACTTGTATATGAGATATGACTATAAATTTTCTTTTTAATTTCCAGTCTATGACTCATAAGCTGGCTGAGAAGCAATTTCAAGAAGAAGTAAAAGGTTTGCAAGTGATAGTGGTGTCAGGGTACCAGGGGAATTTCCCCTACCGCATCTGGGCACTTTAGCTGTTGGACATACAAACAAATTAGCATCAGACATATTACTATGAGAAAAGGCCAAAATTTCATAACATATGTATGGAGAACTTACATGATTGTAAATTCTAAGAGAAAATGGAGCATACCAGGGATATTTAAGGGCTTGGGGCATCGAGGGGAGAGAAAGGGGAGTTTATATGACAAGGAGAGGATGACCTCATCCTTTGAGAATAAAAAGATATGTTTCTCAGATAGGGAGGATATGTTCTTGGATAAACTTATAACTGGGTGTTTATCCCCAAACTACATTTTTTAGGGTCATAAAAAAGGAAGCAGTGGGGCCTCCCCGGTGGCGCAGCGGTTAAGCGCTGCGCTGTGGAGCTGTCGGCAGCGGTTAAAAAAGGAAGCAGTGGGGCCTCCCCGGTGGCGCAGCGGTTAAGCGCTGCGCTGTGGAGCTGTCGGCAGCGGCGACGCGAGTTCGACACCCGGCCGGGGAGAATCCCACATGGTGCGGCAGACCCCTCCTGCCTCGCCCGCTGCTGCCCTCAGCAGTGTAGTTCTGATCTGCCTGTTCTGCTACCCGCTCTGTCTCTGGTGAACCCTCTCGCCGCCCCACAGCTCTGGCTTGTACCCCAGCTTGTATGTATAAATAAAAAATAAATCTTTAAAAAAAAAAAGGAAGCAGTGGTTATTTATTTGATTGCAAAAAGGGCGAGCAAGCCATTGAGACAAGGACAAAACTTCTCTTATTCTTTTCTTAGACCTCTGGGGCTTCCTTTGGTGTTTAGTTCCCTACACCAAGGTGACACTTGGGCACATTGGGAAAAGCCTATCTGACCCTTTTGAGGAGTTAATTCCAGAGTGGCATAAAATAAATGTTCTTTTTTCTCTTAGGAAATAATCTTTAACATTCTGATTTGTTAAAATAGACTTGTTATATTATAGTCACAATATTCTCCAGTTCAACATTACTGTTAGAATCCTCATTTCTTATGAGAACATTCAGCACCTTTTCTGATGTTTAGAGTATAATAGGAATCCACCTCATTTCAGCACAGCATAGCAGAACTTCAATGTGTCATTTTATTTATCATTGCTAATGTCCTGAACCAAGCATGAGTTACAGCATTTTTCTGCTCTTGCTTTCTTGGAAGGCACAGAGAGCTACTCAAGTATATACAGATGCAATCTAAAAGTATGGGAAGTTTCTGCCGCAGGGATGGAGGACAACACTCAACCAAAAGATGACAAAAGTCAATGGATAAATGTCCCAGATACTTTGTTCTATGGTGAGACAATTCTGAGGCCTGTTCTGTATATTACTCAGAGCTTCTAGCAAGTTTGAGTTCTATTTGCCCATAGCAGTTACACTCTCTTTGTATAGGAGGTAATTCTTGGGGTCACTTCCCAAATAAACTACCCATACCCAGTCCTTATTTCAAAGTCTGCTTTCTGGGTAACCCAAATTAAGACACCTCATCATTGTCTACTTCATCTTTTGATCATTAAGATAAGTATACTAAAGTCTTCTACTATGAGAGTGATGTTGTAAATTTCTCCTATTGTGTCTATTAGATTTTGCTTCTATATCTCAAAGCTTTCTTGTTAGATGTCTAAAGTCTCCTGGCTATTTAATTTTCTTAGTGGATAAAGCCACCATGGTATATTCCTCTTTGTCCCATTAAATTTCTTCAATTTAAATTCCATTTTATGTATTCATATTGTTATATATGCTTTCTTCTCATAGCATTTGCCTGGTACATCTCTCTTTTTTAAAGATTTATTTTTATTTATTTATGCATACAAGAGCTGGGGTGTAGGCCAGAAGTGGGGGGGAGTTGTGAGAGAATTTTCCAGAGACAGAGTGGGGAGCAGAATAGGCAAACTGGCTGAAATACACTGCTGAGGGGAGCAGCGGGGAGATAGGAGAGGCCTGCTGTGCCATGTGGGTCAGCTCCCTGCCTGGGGATCGAACTCATGCTGCAGTGACTGGCAATAGCTTGATAGTGCTGAGACTTTAACCCCTGCGGCACCAGGGAGGCCCTTTATCTTCTTTTTAAACATACAATGCTATAGTTGGCTTGTAGTTTGCAAAATTATTCCCATATGAAAATGATTCCAGACTTAGAGTTGCTAAAATAATCTAAACCAGATAAGTGGCTAAGTTTATCATTCCTCCATTATTCTTTCAGGGTAATTTTCTATCACACTGCTCTGTGATAGTCGATACCCTTATCTTTGTCTCCTACTGGGCTGTGAGCTCCTGTAGGAAAAATATCAAGTCTCATTATTTTTTTATCCTTAGGGCCTTTGTTCCGTGTCCAAAGCATCAGAGGCATTCGTCATATATCTGATGAATGACTGAATAAATAAATGATGAATCACAAATTTGCAAATTTATCAGTTCTGTTTTCTTTTTTACAAATAGCAATAGTTCTTGATTCATAAGAGTTCTGCCAGTTATCCAAAATTATAGCAACATAAAGGTGGTAATTTTTGTAGTAGTCAATGGAGAATACACAAGGCTGCATAAACACCTTAAGATCCAACTAGGAAATACTAGCCTTCTAAATATCTGAGGTAGAAATTCCCTTTCTTCCTTTTTCAAAATACACACTTCAGCTAGAATAAAGTGTTATACTGTTAAAGTTACTAACAGAAAAAAATTGGAAGCTAAGGTGGGGGGAGAGAGAGAAAGAGGGAGGGAGGGGGAGGAGGAAGGGGAGGGGGAGAGGGAGAGGGAGCCAGATCATAACGTTTCTATGGTAAAAAAAATAAACACTTAATCCCACTGGGATTCTAATTTTAACCTATGGCAATTTTACTTTGGGCTAGGCTGCCTGGTCTTTAATATGATCAGTGACAAGCCATGACCATGCTCTACAATAGGCTTATAATCTAGTCTATTGGGGAGAATTCTTTCATTCAGCATTTCCTGAGACCCTGCTATGTGCTAAGCTATGGTCTAGGACTTGGGGGAAGAGGGATATAACAGTGAATAGAAACAGACAAAAAGTCTTTGCCTCACAGAGTTTCCATACCTGGCTGCATATCGTGCTTTGCATCCTCCATTTACTCTTCATTCATTTTTTTTCTTGTGTTTCTAGCCATCCTGCTTCCAAGTTGAGGCCTCGATATTATTCTTTTTTTTTTTTTTAGATTTATTTTTATTATTTATACATACAAGCTGGGGTACAGGCCAGAGGCGTGGGGTGGCGAGAGGGTTCACCAGAGACAGAGGGGGG